>SEYY01023871.1:30000-34906 GCA_009176605.1 Armadillidium nasatum
TAGCGATTCGTCCAAAGGTTCGGCTTACCAGCCGAACTCTCTTCAACATCGGGACTTTATGGGTGTTTCACAAGGACTACGCTGCCCGTCTTCATGGCTTCTCACTACCACCAGCTACCTCAAGAACAACAGTCATCTCTGCTGCAGAATGAATGGAGCCGCCCACCTTCTCAGTAACCTCCATTCCAACGTGGATTCTTGTCCTTACAACAAGAACAAATACCACAAGAACCACGTACTCCTTAAGAAGCCTAACTTCATTTACCAAATTCTTCTGGCTCAATTGAATTCACCTCAACTTAAAAAATAACGGACAGCAGCTAGACGTCTTTTGGAGCAATTCTACACCGGATGCTTTACGGTCAATTTGTCCCTTTGGATTTCTGCTGCAAAGAAGTTATAAACAACCTACGAAAAATAACCTACAAAGAACAACCTTCGAAAAACCTACAAAGAATGCACATTTAACAACTAACTTCGAAAGTGACTCTTCCTACTACTTAACCAGCAAACAAAGAGTAATCGTCCTCCAATACATCACATCAACAAAAGGAAGAAAACATCGTAGCAGATACTTTTGTCCCGCATTTTCCGGTAACAGTAGAAGCTATCGATGTACCTGATGTTCCTACCTCTGATGCACCTGATGTTCCTACTACGGACGACGACTCTACATCCAGTGGTTCCTATTCTCAAGAGTACACTTTCCAGAAGAAACCCCCTCCGTCGAGTACGCTTCCGTGAAGATGTTCACTCCGTGTCTCGATGGGGAACTGATATATAGTGTAGTTACCCAAAATATAAAATAACGTTTTCTTTAATCAAAAATATTTTAAAGTGTTAACTAGTGAAAAAGTGTTAATATATTTTTTAAATAAGAAAAACAGTAAAACCTTGTGATAATTAAAAATAAAGTTTCTTTTTGTAATAAAAGTAATTATAATAAATATATAAAATATAAACTATTAATTAAAAAATAAAACATTTAAAATATAATGTAAATTTAAATTATTACCATAAACAAATTATTAATTCATTTTTGGCCCGCCAAAACTATTTTACCGCTAAATTTGAATTAAGGTAAAACCATTATGAGAAACTATTATAAAATGTAAAATGTATTTTATTTTATATTATATTATATTTAAAATTTTAATAAAAATTTTTTTTTTTTAAATTATATTATAAATTTATTTAAAAATAATTAATATAATAAAATATTTTAAATAATAATTTTCTAAATTTAAATATATAATATTTTGTATAATATTTCAATATGAATTTGTAAAACTTTAATAAATAATAACTTTGTAAACAATTTTTGTTAAAATTAGGGAATAAAATAATAAAGTGGAAAACTCTCTACTTTTCTTACACCTTCCCAAATAGAGATAATTCAGTCAGAAGGAAGAGAAAAGCAGCAGCACCACCAAGAAGATGAAATCCCAATAAGAAAAAGAAGTCCCCACAGAAGAGCCACCTCCAAGAACTGTGATAGATAGCTTGACAGTTTTATGTCCTCGGCTATCTAACACAGCAAATGGCTCAGAAACAACTATCCAGGGATCAAGAAGAAGCTGTTGCTGTTACCTCCCTTTGCTCTTCCCTGAGGCTGAGCCTCCCATAAGAGGGCTATCCGACGCTCCCCTGAGGCTCCTAGAGAAGCGGTATCTACCTACGAGCTGGCAGCCTACATAGAGGCCCTATACCCGGCATACACCAAGGCTCTTCCATAAATTGGTGAACCTGCGAGTGTGTCCAGATTTTCTGGACAACTGAACAATGGACCCCGAACACCCAAGAAGAAGCTGCTACCTCCCTTGCCCTTTCCTCAAAGCGGCTATGTACAACTGAGGCAGCTGACTGTGAACTGGGTGGCCATGTACAAGTTCGGCCTACCAGCCCAACCACTGATCCAGCGATTCGTCCAAAAGTTCGGCCTACCAGCCGAACTACTGAACCACAAGTTGGGCCTACCAGCCCAACTCCCGTCCCAACTCAGCCGTCAACATCGGGACTTTATGGATGTCTCACAAGGACTACGCTGCCCGTCTTCATGGCTTCTCACTACCACCAGCTACCTCAAGAACAACAGTCATCTCTGCTGCAGGAATGGAGCCGCCCACCTTCTCAGTAACCTCCCTTCCAACGTGGATTCTTGTCCTTACAACAAGAACAAATACCACAAGAACCACGTACTCCTTAAGAAGCCTAACTTCATTTATTAAATTCTTCTGGCTCAATTGAATTCACCTCAACTTAAAAAAAAAAATAACGGACAGCAGCTAGACGTCTTTTGGAGCAATTCTACACCGGATGCTTTACGGTCAATTTGTCCCTTTGGATTTCTGCTGCAAAGAAGTTATAATCAACCTACGAAAAATAACCTACAAAGAACAACCTACGAAAAACAACCTACAAAGAATGCACATTTAACAACTATCTTCGAAAGTGACTCTTCCTACTACTTAACCAGCAAACAAAGAGTAATCGTCCTCCAATACATCACATCAACAAAAGGAAGAAAACATCGTAGCAGATACTTTTGTCCCGCATTTTTCCGGTAACAGTAGAAGCTATCGATGTACCTGATGTTCCTACCTCTGATGCACCTGATGTTCCTACTACGACGACGACTCTACATCCAGTGGTTCCTATTCTCAAGAGTACACTTTCCAGAAGAAACCCCCTCCGTCGAGTACGCTTCCGTGAAGATGTTCACTCCGTGTCTCGATGGGGAACTGATATATAGTGTAGTTACCCAAAATATAAAATAACGTTTTCTTTAATCGGAAAATAATTTTAAAGTGTTAACTTGTGAAAAAGTGTTAATATAGTTTTTAATAAGAAAAAGACTGATAAAACTAGTGATAATTAAAAATAAAGTTTCTTTTTGTAATAAAAGTAATTATAATAAATATATAAAAATATAAACTATTAATTAAAAAAATAAAACATTTAAAATATAATGTAAATTTTAAAATATTAATATAAAAATTATTAATTCATTTTCCCGCCAAAACTATTTTACCGCTAAATTTGAATTAAGGTAAAACCATTGTGAGAAACTATTATAAAATGTGAAATGTTTTTATTTTATATTATTATATTTAAAATTTTAATAAAAAATTGTCTTATGTTAAAATTTTCTAATTATAATGTATTCTTATGTGTAATAAATAAAAATATTGTTAAATAATAATTTCTAATTTAAATATATAATATTTTGTATAATATTTCAATATAGAATTATAAAACTTTAAAAATAATAACTTTGTAAACAATTTTTGTTAAAATTAGGGAAAATAAATAAAGTGGAAAACTCTCTACTTTACACCTTACATCCACACTAATAGAGATAATTCAGTCAGAAGGAAGAAGAAGAAGCAGCAGCAGCACCAAGAAGATGAAATCCCAATAAGAAAAAGAAGTCCCCACAGAAGAGCCACCTCCAAGAACTGTGAATAGATAGCTTGACAGTTTTATGTCCTCGGCTATCTAACACAGCAAATGGCTCAGAAACAACTATCCAGGGATCAAGAAGAAGCTGTTGCTGTTACCTCCCTTTGCTCTTCCCTGAGGCTACCAAGAGCCTCCCACAGGCCTTATGAAAAGTCGAGGCTACCAAGAGCCTCCCACCGGCCTAATGGAACACTTGAGGCTATCCGACGCTCCCCTGAGGCTCCTAGAGAAGCAGGTATCTACCTACGAGCTGGCAGCCTACATAGAGGCCCTATACCCGGCATACACCCAAGGGTCCTCTCCATAAATTGGTGAACCTGCGAGTGTGTCCAGATTTTCTGGACAACTGAACAATGGACCCCGAACACCCAAGAAGAAGCTGCTACCTCCCTTGCCCTTTCCTCAAAGCGGCTATGTACAACTGAGGCAGCTGACTGTGAACTGGGTGGCCATGTACAAGTTCGGCCTACCAGCCCAACCACTACCAGCCCAACTACTGATCCAGCGATTCGTCCAAAAGTTCGGCCTACCAGCCGAACTCCTGAACCACAAGTTGGGCCTACCAGCCCAACTCCCTTCAACATCGGGACTTTATGGATGTTTCACAAGGACTACGCTGCCCGTCTTCATGGCTTCTCACTACCACCAGCTACCTCAAGAACAACAGTCATCTCTGCTGCAGGAATGGAGCCGCCCACCTTCTCAGTAACCTCCCTTAAAACGTGGATTCTTGTCCTTACAACAAGAACAAATACCACAAGAACCACGTACTCCTTAAGAAGCCTAACTTCATTTATTAAATTCTTCTGGCTCAATTGAATTCACCTCAACTTAAAAAGTAACGGACAGCAGCTAGACGTCTTTTGGAGCAATTCTACACCGGATGCTTTACGGTCAATTTGTCCCTCTGGATTTCTGCTGCAAAGAAGTTACAATAAACAACCTACGAAAAATAACCTACAAAGAACAACCTACGAAAAACACCCTACAAAGAAAAACAACCTACAAAGAATGCACATTTAACAACTAACTTCGAAAGTGACTCTTCCTATTACTCAAACCGCTCCTTTCTAAACAAAGAGTAATCGTCCTCCAATACATCACATCAACAAAAGGAAGAAAACATCATAGCAGATACTTTTGTCCCGCATTTTCCGGTAACAGTAGAAGCTATCGATGTACCTGATGTTCCTACCTCTGATGCACCTGATGTTCCTACTAGGACGACGACTCTACATCCAGTGGTTCCTAATCTCAAGAGTACACTTTCCAGAAGAAACCCCCTCCGTCGAGTACGCTTCCGTGAAGATGTTCACTCCGTGTCTCGATGGGGAACTGATATATAGTGTAGTTACCCAAAATATGAAAATAACGTTTTCTTTAATCGGAAATATTTTAAAGTGTTAACTGTGAAAAAGTGTTAATATAGTTTTTAATAAGAAAA
>SEYY01023872.1:10000-15000 GCA_009176605.1 Armadillidium nasatum
TGCTTTGTACATTTGTGGGTAAACTAAGGATAAAAGCAGTTCTCAGGGACTCGTGTTGTTTCATGTTGACCCTGGGAAAAAGTTTGTTCAGGTAATTGTTCAGCCATAAAGCAAACAAATTGACATCTTCCCTTGTATGACGCTTAGAGCATGGTATGTACGGAGCTTATTTTCATTTCTCTTTCCCTCTTGGACATACAATTTAAGGAGGGTATCTTTAACTTTATGATATCCGAGATGGTTTTTATTATATTATAAAGGTTGAGGAATTTTCTGGTTAAATATTTTTCCAGGAGGCGCACCCATTGATCTGGACTTTGGGGATATTTCTTATTATTGTATTTTTCGAAATATTCAAAAAATTGGGGTAAATTATGCTCTTTCTCATAACTGTAAACCTTGGGTTCTAATAGTTTCGATTTCTGGGAGTTTTAAATCAGTACCGTCTTGCAGATCTGGATAGAATTTCCCAGTGGGGTCATCTCAACCTTGCGAAATTCACCTCTTTAAAAACTCAACTTTTAGAAATTTCCCTCTCAAAGACACCTACCTAACTTTTATATTTCTTTCGATGGTTTTCCCGTCTCTCATGTTGACAATTTAAATATTCTTGGCCTTTACATAAACAAATAAATGCGTTGGAAACCTCACATCACAATGGTTGATAGGGCGGCCTCAAAGAAGCTGGGAGTTCTGTTTAGGCGCGAGAATTTTTTCTTTGCAGTTACTCCAATTATTAAAAGGCCTCATCCGCTCTTGTATGGAGTAATGCTCATATCTGGGGTGTCTCGAGTTTCAACCATCTTCTGCATAGGGCTGAGTCAAAGGCTAAAAGACTTATAAATTTCCGCTCCTACAAATCCACCTGACCCTTTATCTATGTGACGTGACGTTGGTTCCCTGTCTCTTTTCTATAGGTATACAGCGGCAAATTCTCGAGGGAACTGTCAACTCGCATACCTCCACCTTTACGGCGTCCTCATAGCACTTGGGGGGCATTGTCTACACAAATTTTGTGTAGACCTAGGCAACTCCAGGCTTGTTTGCTGTGGTGATTCCTTTCCAGCCACCTCTGTTTTGTGAAATTCTCTCCCATCTTCTGTTTCCTGCTGAATTTAATCTTAATTACTTTAAAGCCACGTCTTTGCTCATCTACAAAATTTGCGTTAGGTGAAGCTTGTGGGTTTTATTTTTTTTATTGCTTTAACAGAGGTGGTGATGTGCGGGGGGGGGGGAGAAAAAAATCCTCTTTATCCTGGTCTTTCCCATAATCAATCGTAATACTCTCATCTCTTCTCTTTGAATTCTACTTTTTTCTCTTGTTGTTGTACTCCAGGTCTCTGCCCCATATAACAAAATTGGGGTCAGAATACTTTCAAAAATTATCTTTTTTTACCTCCGAATCCATCCTCCTGTCAGCCAAAATCGGATACAACGTCCTCACCACTCTTCCTTATTTCTTCCTCCTGTTGGTGATTTCCTGCACGTTTCCTCCTTCTTTTGGGAACAAACACTCCCCCAAAAAATTTCACACCTCTCCAATAACCTCATTATCTATCTCCAACATAAATTCCTATCTACTAACAATTAACAGTTGTCTTCTCTACATTTATAATTATGCTGCCTATATTTATTATACTGCCTCTCTCAACTTTTCAGCAAAGCCCTCTACCACCTCTTTTAATCTCTCTCGGTCTTGGCTCCAACATGCCAAATCACCTGAATAAGCAACATCTCCATCCAGGACTTGCACTTCATTCCCTACCTTCTTTATTACCCAATCTAGATATGCTATAATAGGATTGGAGACAGAACACTGCCCTGTTTTTACTTTAAACCATCTTTTATTTTCATAGCCCGTTCTAACCTTACACTCCCAATTTTCATATGTACTCTCAATAGTTTTCCTCAATTTTTCACTTATTTGATATTATTCTCCCAACACCCCTCCACAGCTTCTCTCGGCACCGAATCAAAAGCCTTTCTCAGGTCGATAAATGCTATACATGCTTTCTTATCATATTCTCATATCTTTTCTACCTCCTGTTTCGGAGCGAAAATCAAATCCACAGTACTTGTTTTTTCTATATACATACTGCTCCTCCCTAACTTTGTTTCTACTATCATTCTTAGTCTCTTCTCCAATATTCGTTCAAACACCTTTGTAACGTGGTCCATTAGACTTATTCCTCTGTAATTTTTGCATTCCCCTGAATCTCCTTTTCCTTTGTAGATTTTCGCCATCTTTCCGGGACTTGTCCATCTCTCAAGCATCTATTAAACAACTTAAGGATCTCTCTCTCTCTCTCTTTCTATATATATATATATATATATATATATATATATATATATATATATATATATATATATATATATATATATATATATATATATATATATATATATATATATATATATATATATATATATATATATATATATATATATATATATATATATATATATATGATGGCATACGCATTCGCGTCCTCATAAAAAGTGACATCCGCATCCGCATCTGCACTTTTGAAAATTCAACATCCGCATCCACAAATGAGAAAATATGACATTCGATCCATCACTAAATAATATATATATATATATATATATATATATATATATATATATATATATATATATATATATATATATATATATATATATATATATATATATATATATATATATATATATATATATATCCTGCGAGAGGTTAAACTCTTCGTTCGTCTTTGGTAGTTTTTCTGCCGCCTTAGTCGTCGAAGGGAGGTGTCCCCCACACACCTTTGTATCGGTCATACCAACATCACCCACAGCTACCATATGTCCCTGGAAGACTCTCCAGGTATGTCGAATTTGCCTTTCTCTCATTCCCCTTTCAGTCCATCATATCCTAGTTGGTTGTCCTATTTTGGCCTTCTACATAATTAGGTACTTCCCTGATTTATTTAACATTTCCTCCGTGAACAATCTTTCTCACCTCTTATCGGTATTTCCATCTTTTCTCTTTTCAAAGTGACGCAATATTCATTTTTCTTGGTGCCTTAAACCTGTCAATTCTGATATGATCTTTCTTGTGTGTTCGTTTTGTTTAAGTGTTTTCTCTGGTGTTGGCTTCCATCCCAATGAGCAGTAACAGTACCAGAACAGCTACTCAAAAAGTCATAAAAAAGATAACTATAAATACCAGTTCATTTTGAAGAAAAAAAAAGAAACTAATATGTAATCAATCAAAACTGACGGAAAAAAGTAAATAAACTAAATAAAAACGGAATCCAGAACATACTTCTTTCACAGATTCTCGCATCAAATAAGAATATATATATATATATATATATATATATATATATATATATATATATATATATATATATATATATATATATATATATATATATATATATATATATATATATATATATTATATATATATATATATATATATATAGGGATAAAATACAGAGCAATTAGGTTTATATTTTTATATTAATACATGTAATAAGAGAACAAGTATAATAACATTTTAAAAAATCTGTTATAATCATGTACAACATAAAAGCACTTATAAGGAAAAAATCTGATTATTTCCAATTTAGATCAGTTAAAAAAAATTCCTACTACAATTTAAAGTTATGCGTTTTCAGTATTTTACATATATATATATATATATATATATATATATATATATATATATATATATATATATATATATATATATATATATATATATATATATATATATATATATATATATATATGGTGTCCAACTTAATCTCGGCCACAGATATGGGATTATAGATATCAAAGTAGTGGTCAAAAAGTAATAAAATTTGCCACTAACAAAACCTTCGTGTGTGAAAACTGCTGACATCACAACAAGTGTTGGAAATGATCACCATTAATATTAATGTCTCCAAAGTCTCTTGGAAATGATCCAATCTTCAAAGAAAGACTCAATTTCATAAATGCTGACGTTTAACGTGTGACAAGTGACACAACCTCTCATTATTCGACTTCTCACAAACAAAGGTTTGTTCTTAGTAAATTTTAATAACTTATGACCAGTACCTTGATATCTATAAGCGCAAATCTGGGCCGAGAACGAGTGGAACACCATGTATATATATGTGTATATTTGCATACACACTTCAAAACATAAAACTCAAAATATTTAAATAATCAGTATTTTTTTTTTTTTAACTAAAATTAATATAAAAATTAATAAATAGATTTGCTCTCTGAAGATTGACGAATTGAAAATGACAATCAAAATATTTTATGCAAAATATTTAAATACAAAATCACCAATATATATATATATATATATATATATATATATATATATATATATATATATATATATATATATATATATATATATATATATATATATATATATATATATATATATATATATATATATATATATATATATCGTCCCCAGTCGGAGTCCACATGGACCCCCAGGGGACTACAGAAACTATAAGGGGGTTCTAAGGGAAAATGTTATTTCGGGGGTCCATAATATGAGCTAAAGGGTTATGATAAAATATTATAAATAAATAGTATTAAGTTAGGAAAAAAAAAAAAAAAAAAAAAAAAAAAAAAAAAAAAAATATATATATATATATATATATATATATATAAATATATATATTATATATATATTATATATATATATATATATATATATAATATATATAATGAAATAGATAGGGATAGACCCAAACTGCAATAACCCTTGTTAATCTTTATTAAGCTTGCAATTGCACAAAGTGCTTAGTACAAATAATAATACAACAAAGATATTAAAATGTTTTTATTTAAACACAAAGAGCTCTGATAGCTCGCAATATTATCTTATTTTGGGCAATTTTATCAATTGTTCAAATGATTAATATATAATTTTTTTTAGGCGTTGAACTTGGCAAGAGAGAACGTATCTCTCCTGCCTAAGGCGTGTGCTCAACTGACTTCAAACTTTTTCAAATCTTAATTTA
>SEYY01023872.1:22500-66323 GCA_009176605.1 Armadillidium nasatum
AGACGTTTCTGGCCCATCGGTACTGCTAACTGATCTGACTTGCGGTTGTACTTCATTGATTTCCTATGTAATGATTACTGCTTTCGTGGGAGGGGTCCCTCGGAGTGTGCTGAACACATAACCGAGGTGATTCTATCTGGCATGGAGGCGTACATTCCATATTCTTTCCCTTCTATTAAACCTAACAAACCTTAGCTTAACTCTACTTGTTCTCACGCTATCCGTCTCAGGGATCGTGCTTTCAGGGATTACAGTCCTCTTCAAACTCAAGAAACTCATTCAACTTATATATCATCCCGGAATCGTGCAAAATCTATTCTTCGTGATACCAAAAACTCTTTTCTTCGTCGTAAATGCAATAATCTTTCTGGTTCCTCTCGATCTTTCTGGAATTTTGCAAAAAATATCAACTCTACTTTACTTCATCCTCTTTCCCTCTTCTAGTTTGTTCTGCTGGCACAACTGCCGTTTTACCATCTACTAAAACTGAACTCTTCACTCAAACTTTTGCCTCAAACTCTACCTTAGATGATTCCGGAGCTATCCTCTTCCTCCAACCCCCTAAAACTCTTTTATGCCTAATATTATAATTTCTTCTTTAAAGGTGTCATTTCTGCTCTCTCTGAGCTTAATCCTATGAAGGCGTATGGTCCTGATGGTATTCCTCCTGCGGTTCTCAAAACTTGCGCTTCTGAACCTACACCCTGTCTTGGTAAACTATTTCGTCTGTCTATCCACTTAGACCTTCCCTTCTTGCTAGAAATGTGCACTCATTCAGCCTGTGCAGAAAAAGTGGGACCCCTCTCAACCATCGTCCTATTTCTTTAACCTACGTTCTTTCTAAAGTTTCCGTATCTATCCTTAACAGGAAGATTTGTATACACCTTAAATCTTCTAATCCTATCTCTGCTCGGCAGTATTTCTCTCGTACTGGTAATCTTCTTTCCCTTCTTTCTGACTCTTGGTCCTCCGCTCTTCGGGGTTTCGGTTAATCTTTCGTTGTTGCGCTAGATAAACGGAAAGTCTTCGATAGAGTCTGTCACAAAGCTTTGATTTCTAAACTTTCCTCTTTCGGAATCTATCCTTTCTGTAATTTTCTCTGATTTCCTTTCTGGTCGTTCTATAGCAGCCGCTGTAAACGGCCACCGTTCTTCCTTAAATATATAAATAGTGGCATTCTTCAAAGGTCTGTCCTATCCCCAACTCCTTTTTTAATTTTCATCATGACCTTCTATTACTTCGTCTCCTATCCACTCATATGCTGATGACTCCACCCCTTATTACTTCTTTCAATTTGAAAGACTCCCCTCCCAACAGCAGTTAATTGGAGCAACTGACCTTTGATCTTTCTTGCATTTCGAATTAAGGCAGAGAAAACATGGTCGTTTCCGATGCCTCAAACAATGAAAGTAAAATGAAAAGTAGCTTAAAGCAAAATATATAGCTTTCACATTGATTATATATATATATATATATATATATATATATATATATATATATATATATATATATATATATATATATATATATAATATATATATATATATATATATATATATATATATATATATATATAGTTTACAAAAAAAGATGAACCATATGTTTTCTTGTTCCAAAATAAAAGTTAACTGAGAAATTCCAAAAATAGTTGGTAATAAGCCTATAGCAATATTGAAAGGGCAAAAAATATATAAAAAATGTAAAACATTTTTTCATTAATATATATATATATATAATATATATATATATATATATATATATATATATATATATATATATATATATATATATATATATAATATATATATAAAATATATAAAAATAATAATAATAAAAATATATATATAGTTATATAAGACTACAATTCTAGAAAATAAAATAACTTTTAATAAAAAATAAACGATTTATAGCTTTTTGTGTACAGTAATATTCATATTTTTGTTTTATTATATATATATATATATATATATATATATATATATATATATATATATATATATATATATATATATATATATATATATATATATATATATACGATGGTCCAAAAAAAAAAATGCATTTTAAAATTATCAATAACTCGATAATTATCCAACGTGGATAGTTCATAATTAGAAAAGAGCATAATTGATGGTTTATTTATATTTGAGAAAATTTTAAAAATTCTTCCTTTATTTGTTGATTTTTCATTGATTTTTTTTCAAGCTATATAAAAAGCTTAATTTCCATTGTTTTATTTCAGAAATTTATATCCTTGAGATAATGCATTTTACCGAAGAAGATAAAATTCATTAATAAACATTATCGAATGGGGAAGTATTGCAGAATGAAATTATTACATGAATTCTCTCACAAAGGATGGACTTTAAGGGGTTTAAACACTCTGCTAAAGGATAATTATAGAGTTAGTGATAATTTTAGTATGTATTTTTTATTTTGGACTAACGTGTGTGTGTGTGTGTGTGTGTGTGTGTGTGTGTGTGTGTGTGTGTGTGTGTGTGTATATATATATATATATATATATATATATATATATATATATATATATTATATATATATATATATATATATATATATATATATATATATATATATAATATATATATATATATATATATATGTAAGAATATATCATTTATGTAATTTAATTTGAAATAAAAGAAGTGTTCCCGCTTACTTTTCTTCTCTTTTCGCCATCATTTTTCATTTAAAATGTTAAACGTAGGGATTTATTCAAGTAATTAATTAAAAGTTAAGAAATGCAGAATAATGAAACCTTACTCCCAAATTTTTTTTTATTAACACCTTCTATCGGTTACGAATAATAATGTTTTATCAAGATAGTAATCATAATTTTCACCATTAAATATTTGGTCTCATATGATACCTGAAATTATAAAAGTTACCCCTCTAACAATATATTTTTACGTAAATTAATATTTTGGTTCATTTACTAAATTAGATTTCATTCTTTATTCATCCCTAATATATTTAATTAATAATCCCTAACTATGTTCATTAAAGACTAACCCTAACGCTTACAGTTATAGATCTATGTACTTATTTTTTTTGTTCTTACTTTTTTTTATATCTTTATATCTTAGAAGTAGCTAATTATTTTTTTAATAAATGTATTATAACGTTTAGAGAATATATCAGGGGTATATTTATGATAAATTATGTTGTTTTTCCTCTCATTTTTAAGCCAGTTCTAAGAAACTGACCATCAAGTAGGTGACATCATTTAATCCTGACGCAAGGTGTAGTCAGCGGAGATTCGTGATTTGAAATGCAACAATAAATGAAGGCGAAGTCACTAACCTTCTTGTATATTTTAATTACATAGAATGTTGCATGCATTTTCCTACAAAAAAATACTTAGGTTATATCTAATGGAAGGAATTTGAAAAAAGTTATCATTGTGGTATTTTAGGAATTCTATTATATTCAATCGAAACCAACTTTTATAATAAGATCATGGAACATCTCCAGTTCCAAATTCTGGATCGAGAGAGTGGTGGGGAGACTAAATCAAAGGTATCGAGTTCCTTTTACATTAAGGAATGGTGAAACTTCCTTATATTTAAGTAACGTTGAGTCTTGCTTACAGTCTTTTCAGAATACTTTTGAATCGTTATCAGACTCTGACATAAGGATACTCTTGCGTGGTATTCTGACCTTAGACTAAATACTTTTTGAGCTGCTATTTTCCCTCTCTTAGTTCTTGAGTTGCTAACCTGGTTCTTGCGCTCCCAGTAAGACATTTCTTGAGTGGTTGTCAGGTTGTGTGAGACGTGTAAATATTCTTGAGTGGTATTTGATTCCACACAACCTACAAAGTATTCTTGAGTGGTATTTTGATTGGCTCTTGTGAGGCTTGTATATGTAAATCTTTAATATATATTTCCCTTAACTTCAAAGAAGGATAATGAGTTAATATTATTTAATTTATTGTAAAGACCTTGCTAAATAAAGGAACCTTATTTTTAAGTCATATCCGAAGTACGCTACCGAACTTTTGTATCTGTTTTGTTTGTTTGTGCAAAAATGTAATAAATAAAAATTTAAATGAGTCTTTCTAAACCCTCCCACATTGTTAAGCTTACATCTTGCATGCATCGGTACTGTTAAAACTTTTACATATATATATATATATATATAATATATATATTATATATATATATATATATATATATATATATATATATATATATATATATATATATATATATATATATATATATATATATTATTATATTTATTATTTTATTTTTTTTTTTTTTTTTTTTTTTTTTTTCTTTCCCCACCACTCACAGGAAGAGCCCTTTTCAAGGGGGGGGGGGGCATACTAAAGAATAAAAGAAAACCCACGCCAGTCTAACGCAGATCTCTTGGGTGGGCGCAAACAGAGGATTTAAAGAGAAGTAGGTTAAATACATCAGGAAAAATAGAAGGTAGGGAGTTGCACAGAACACAAGTGACCTGAAAGGAGGTACCACAACGTGCAAGCCTAGAGAATGCAATGCTCACACAATATTCATGTGCAAGCAATTAACCCCTTGTGCTACGCGACCAACTAAATTGGGGCGGAATGAGAGGTCAACTCTATCGAGCCCCTGCCGTTGTAGTACCTATAGAAAAGAGAGAGTGAGCCAACGTCACGTCTCAGAGAAAGATGGTCAAGGGAGTTTTAAAGTAAGGGACAGTTTATTAGTCTTTTAGAATTAGACTCAACCATATCCGCCCCAAACGTGAGAACAGTACTCTTCTATACAGAAGAAAAAAATTCTTGCAGTCTGAACAGAACACCCAGTTTTTTAGAGGCCACCTTAGTGACCGTTGTGAAATGAGATTTCCAAGATAATTTGTTTACGTTTAAAACAAGAATGCTTATGTTCATAAGTGAGACAGGAGAGCCGTCGAAGTGGATAGGAAAGTTAGGAGGCTTTTTTTGAGAGAGAGAGATGTGAAGAAGTTGAGTTTTCAAAGAGTTGAATTGCAAAAGGAGTAGGGGAAATCAGATTCAGATCGGCAAGAATGGAATCGGAAAGCTGAATACAAGAAGCATCTCTAGAAGCAAAAGAGGGAGCAGATTTAAAATGAATATAAGAATGGAGTCGAGAAGTCGGCATATAATTACTTAATAGTTAATATGATATCCCTAATCCTTTCAATATCAGAGCTGAACAGTTTCCCCTACAGTCCATTTAATATCTTTCAAGCTTGCATTCGAAAATTCTCGTGCTCGATTATAAACCTCGAAGAACATTCTCAAACATCAAAGAACTTTCTCAAACTAATAACAGATTTAGCATATATATATATATATATAATATATATATATATATATATATATATATATATATATATAATATATATATATATATATATATATATTATATATATATATATATTATATGACATTATTATTATCATATTTTAATAATTTATTAGTATTATTTTTATTATTAAAAAATCTCAATATTTGTGGCTTGTGCAGTGTTAGTTTAATCAAAAAATAAAACATTTATTATTTTTTTTTATATATATATATATATATATATATATATATATATATATATATATATATATATATATATATATATATATATATATATATATATATATATATATATATATATATATGGGTGTGGTAAAAAAAAATACGTTGATTTAATATTATTACAAACAAAGTAATAAGCAAACCTCAAATGTGAATTAACCTTCAAAGTACTCTCCTTGACTATATCAATGTCGATTCCATGATTGGAAGCATTTCTGGAAGCCTTCTTTCGGAAAGGCCTTCAGCTGCTTTGTCGTGAATCCTCTGAATGTCGGGAATGGTGTCAAAACGTTTTCCTTTTAGCACAGTTTTTATTTTTGGGAAGAGCCAGAATTCACATGATGCTAAATCCGGAGAGTAAGGTGGATTTGGACAGACAGGAATTTTTTTTTTTTTTTTGCCAATAGTTATATAAATAAGTTAATATATATATATATATATATATATATATATATATATATATATATATATATATATATATATATATATATATATATATATATATATATATATATATATATATATATATATATATACTTATGTTAAAATCCTTGAAATAAAACGCAGGTTTTAAGTATTGTTCAAGAGATTCCATAGGGCAAAGATTCATGTCTGATCCTTTCGAATTTTTGGATACCAAACGTTTGATCATTTTCACATTACAAAAAGTGAGCTGTTTTGTAATATCCTTTCCATTATAAATTATATATGTAAATGAACTGGCACAGCGCGTTGTTGTGATGAAGGAGGAACTCATTTGCCCATTTTTCTGGTTACATTCTCCGTACACATTTCGCAGACGTTCCAGTACCATTGTAATATTCAGAGTTTACAGTTTCTCCCCTTGGAACGAACTCTGATCGCACTATACCCTGACAATAAAAAAAAGCATGACCTTGACGTTCGACTTTGACTGACGTGACTTCTTAGGACGAGGAGGGGCACTCGTTTTCCACAGGGAACTCTGAATTTTTGTCTCAGGGTCATAGCCATACACCAAACTTTCATCTCCAGTTAAAATTTTGGCCATGAAGTCGGGATCTGCCTCAAGACGATCCTTTAATTCCACGCAAACTGACACACGATTTTCCTTCTGACCGTTAGTCAAAAGTCTGGGAACAAATTTCGCAATCATTCGTCTCATTTGCAAATTATCTGTTAAAATGCTTTGCACGGACCCGTACTAGATGCTAGGTTCTTCGGTAAGCTCTCGAATAGTCAATCGCTTGAGTGAATTAACCATTTTGCCATTTTCTGCGCGTTTTCGTCAGTTTTTGAGGTCTAAGCACGTCCCGACCGTTGCTCGTCTTCAATCGACTCATTTCCGTTTCCAAATAGACCAAATCCCTTGCAAACAGTCTTCTGAGTCACCACATTATCACCATACATTAATTTTAACATTTCATGAGCTTCTTTGGCACTTTTTTTTTTATTGCAACTTACAATAAAACTTAATGCTAACACGTTGTTCAAAATCCATGATGCACGACAGACACGGTAAACACGACCTCACTCTTCCTGTTCTCGAAGCCAACTGATGAGTCACAACTTGTTCAAACCAGACACTGACTATCCCAAAAGATCAGGCAATCGGACATTTTACTTTATATGGATGTAGCGTTATCAGTTGCTGCTATAAAATTTCATTCACCGTATTTTTATATCACACCTCGTATATATATATATATATATATATATATATATATATATATATATATATATATATATATATATATATATATATATATATATATATATATATATATATATATATATATATATATATATATATATATATATATATATATATATATATATATATATATATATATATATATATATATATATTATATATATATATATATATATATATATATATATATATATATATATATATATATATATATATATATATATATATATATATATATATATATATATATATATATATATATATATATATATATATATATATATATATATATATATATATATATATATATATATATATATATATATATATATATATATATATATATATATATATATATATATATATATATATATATATATATATATATATATATATATATATATACTTAATTTGCATTTTTTATAAAATGTGCACAAATGGCTTATCAATTAAAGCTTACTTGATTTATAAATGCATAATATAAATATTTCATCGCAGACTGTTATGAAAACATTAATATAAATAATGTAAACAGTAGATAAACAAAGAAACTACAAAAATATCACATTTAGAAAAAAAAAATGTTATTTGAAAAATATTTTTTTCCCTTTAAAAATGTTTTTCCACCATATATAATATATATATATATATATATATATATATATATATATATATATATATATATATATATATATATATATATATATATATATATATATATATATATATATATATAAATATATATAATATAAAAAAAAAAAAAAAAAAATATAATATATATATATATATATATATATATATATATATATATATATATATATATATATATATATATATATATATATATATATATATATATATATATATATATATATATATATATATATATATATATATATATAATATGAACATTAAATTATTAAAATTTGGATCAAAAGGAACCAACAATAATTAAGTAACAAGAATAAAAGAAATAAGCGTATCAGATGACTAGAGATATTTTAAAAATTAATTAATAAGATATTTATTCATTTTACACAAGCTGATGTAAATGAACTTATGTTAAAATCCTTGAAATAAAACGCAGGTTTTAAGTATTGTTCAAGAGATTCCATAGGGCAAAGATTCATGTCTGATCCTTTCGAATTTTTGGATACCAAACGTTTGATCATTTTCACATTACAAAAAGTGAGCTGTTTTGTAATATCCTTTCCATTATAAATTAAGCGAAAATGATAATTCTTCTTGTAATCAGGTTCATCGGTAGCTACTGACGAATTATGATAGATTTCAAATATAACTCTCGAAGCATAATATGGAGCCTGGAAATGAGTGATCCCTAAACTTGTAAGAAGATTATTTAGAGATTTATCATGCCCAGAATAAATAATAACTTTAGGTTTTTCTTCCCTTTTGATTCCGTTGATAGACATCATTATATTCTTTAGAAATCCGTATGAATTTAATTTTGAACTTTTAACTTGATTTGGAGTTCTCTTTTGTCTGGCTTCCATTTCTTCGTAAGAGAGTAATTTTGATAAATCTTCAAAAGAAATACACTTACCATCAACACATGGCAGTTTTGCACCATGACAAGCATAAGATAAAAGAGCATCTCTCATTGTGAATGGGTTTGTTATATCTTCATCATAGTCATGAGCCTTTACCAAAGGATTTAGCTCAGCAACTAATTTTGCAACACTTGGATGTGACTTCAAATACTCCTGCTTTTCAATCTCGTGTTTTTTTTCATACACAAGAGCCTTATCACACCGGCAATAATCGCCACAAAAATAAATTCCCTTTGTGTCCCTTATTCTAAGATTTGAAAGATTGAAAATGGGTAGGAATGAATGCAAAAAAGCTAAAATGCTCTGGAATGTTCTACGAAATTTTGTAGAATAAATTATTATATCATCTATTTCCCAAGGATCAGAAATAAGGCCTATTTTATCAATATATAAAGCTCTAAGTACTTTCCCTAACTGTAAATGCTGAACTACACCAAGTGGTGTCAAATGTCCTATACTACACCTGAAAGGTGCAGGCAATATTGGGTACTTCATGAAAGGTCCAACAAAATTTATATAACTATGAGTTTTTGATACATTAAGTAAATTACTGACATAATTTTTATACTGAGGTGATTCTGTACTTTTATAACCACAATTGATGGATGAAAAATTTCTTACTTCATGCAGCGGTCCACGGTCTCCATGCCTTATAGCAATCAGAACTCCTAGAAGTTTATAACTAGTAGGTATTTCTCCTGAAATAATATAATAATAATAATAATAATAATAATAATAATAATAATAATAATAATAATTTTTAGCACTTGTATTGGTGACGTCACTGCACACAAGATAGCGCCGATACTGGGTTGGAAAACCAACGAAGGGACGACACCTAATCAAAACGAAATAAACTGACACTGTACAAAGTTTATTCCTTACTTCTAGTAATTTCAATTTCCAAAGAAAAGCGAAAATGGAATTACTAAGAAAATGGGAGGACTCTGATAGTATGCAAGGAGACGATTATGAAGTGATATTTTTTTTTTTTTTTTTTTTTTTAAGTGCATGTACAGAAGCGGTCACTGTACACTGGGAAGCGGCAATACCGTGCTGAA
This sequence comes from Armadillidium nasatum, assembly GCA_009176605.1. Taxonomy (NCBI): domain Eukaryota; kingdom Metazoa; phylum Arthropoda; class Malacostraca; order Isopoda; family Armadillidiidae; genus Armadillidium; species Armadillidium nasatum. The sequence continues at coordinate 32,389 of SEYY01023872.1, forward strand.
TATCCAACATCACAACACTAAATGCAAGGATTCGTCAGCATGTTAAATTTTAAATTGCAGATTTAGGTCCCGTAGAAATGCAAAGACAAGGTCCGATCAATATGTTGGAGATTTTGATAAAATGTGAGACAGAGTTATGGACCGACCTTGGCCCTGGCCTGGCCCCAGATAAAAATCACTGAGAACAGGGGTTTGCCTGCAGGGGTTAAAATGGCAAATTATATTTATTAAGAGGATAGTCCAATTTCAATTTTTTTTTTTTTATTTTCCGCCGATTCTCCTGAAATTTTCAGTGTATACAGCTTTTTTCCCAGTAAAAAATATCCATTTCTAGCGTTTTTCTGAGTCTATAACGGTTAAAAAGATTTTTTTTTTTTTTAAATTTGACCCTTTTTCAAATGAATGGTGGGCCAAATCACTTTTCGGAATGACCTGAAATTTGGACTATATATTCAGAATTCTATTGGCTACAAAAGCTTCTAATAGACTTTTGTTCCCATAGTTATAAAAAAAATGTTATAAGTCCAAAACTGACCAACTAACGAAAAACAAATTTTTTTGAAAAAAAAAAAATATTCACCATTTCGGGGAAAAAAAAAAGAAATACAACTATAACATTTCTGATTTTTGGTGGGTGTATAAAGGAGGGATGGGGCTACAAATTCTTCTCCAAACTTTATTCGAAGCGATTCGTTGGTTTCGAGATATAGCCTCTCAGAAAAGGTACATTTTTGACCAAATTTCAAAAATTCCCAAAGTTTGAGAGGCTTCAAACAAATAGCATTTAATAATGCACTAAATAAAAGTTGTAGCACTGTCTCTCCTCTAAACAATAACCAGAAATAAAAATAAAAATTAGTAGGTAGCGTTTTTTGAAATAATTTTTTCTCCGGAAGGGTACGATTTTTGCAAAAAAAAATTTCAAGTGCTTATAACTTTTTTTCTACATGTGATATCAAAAATCTGTTCCCACTAATGCAAGAAATTTGGGGTGCTCATGTGGAGCAGTGCGTGGAGCAGTGGTTTGACCCCGCTATTCATTTTTATTCAACTTTGGGTCCAAATAACTTTCAAACCGTTATAGACTCAGAAAAATGTTCAAAATCAACTTCGAACTTCGGGCAAAAATGCATATATCCCTAAAATTTCAACTCAATCAGTCAAATAATAATAAAAAAAAAATTTCAAACAAAATATAAGAAAATTAAGTTTTTCCTTGCTTTTTCAATATTTTCTTTCTTTTGACTACTCCTTTCTGCTAGTGAATGTTCATCTTTGCATTTTGATTTTAGATGCCCCCATAAAGATTTGGTTCAAAAATTTTTACTTGGGAACCCGGAGGTCCTCTTCTAATTTCCTGACTGCAAATGTTACATTTAGCTATTTCGAGCCTATCCTGAAACATTGTAAAGTACTCCCATACTGCTGAAGCAGATCTTTTAGCGTTATTGACTGAAAGTATAAACAAAATAATAATTTTGAAATAATGTAGGTAAATGATACAAGTTTAATACATAGCAATAAAAGAACAATGATATTTATAAATACAGGTTATATTGATAATTTTATCTTACATTTTTTCAAACTTTACCTGAGGGTCTTGCCTAGGTAAACCTGTTGAGTCACTATTGTGAATCAGAAAAAAAAAATTCAAAAATTTTTGTACTTTTTTAAAACTTTTATTATACAAAATCTGTAATTTTCTGAAATTTTTTCGGAGAAAACGCATATAATCATTAATTTAAGTGAATGTTAACTATTCTACTCCTTACTTACAATTAAATAAACCTCACTTAAATTTACATCTAATTTTCTTAACCTAAAATATAAGTGCTTTTGACCTCTTTACAAATTTTAGGCAACCCCGGCCAAATTTGGGAGATCCCGGCCCCGGCACCGGCAAAATTCCAGCCTAGGTCGGTCCCTACAGACGGTCATCAATTAAGGAGGTTAATTCAATGAGATGGTGAATTGAAAGAACATGGGAATGGCAAAAGAGAGATATCGAGACCTCTCTTGACATTAGGGATGGGCGGGATATCCCGTTTCTATCCGGTTATCCAGCGAGGTTGTACTACTTTCCATCTGGATATAAAGTAAAAATAAAATTATTTATTTTAAGTACTAAAATTTCCAAATTATTAAAATATACAATTTGCTCTACCTTTTTCTACTTTATTCTAAAAAAACAGTACCTTTGACTATTCATGTTAAATTAATATTGATACGTATTCGAAAAGTTATTAATTTGTTCACATTACTACAAACTTGAATTTTGTTTTGCAATTTATATATATATATATATATATATATATATATATATATATATATATATATATATATATATATATATATATATATATATATATATATATATATATATATATATATATATATATATATATACAATATGAAAACAGTAGAAAGAATGGGTAAACAAGATAGACATCAACTCCCGAAAATAGAAGAGGCGCCACAGGCGCTCGTGTGTCACGTGTGATAAGTAATCTATAACGCCGGTAGGAAACAGAAATGAATAAAACATCACAAATTCTGAAAAACAAGTAAAATTATTATTGTTCTATTTATATTTATAATGTCAAAGTTGGTTGGTCAAATCAATTCATCACAGATTTAAATACAAATATATAACTATATTAATAAATTGAAATTAAAAAAAAAGCATATTTCAAGAAGAGGATGGGTGGGTGGGACCTGTATCTTGTTCTGATGAGCTATCAGGAGTGGCTCCTGGGCCATGGGGATGCCAAATGTTTGAGATAAACATTGGTAGTGGCTTATAGGAGAAGTAAAAACTTTTAACTTTTACTGGAGGAGGTGAGAATGTGTCAAACCAACTCATTTATTACTTTTATCCCCCCCCCCAAAAAAAGGGCAACATCAGAAAAAACACCATTTCAAATTAAATAATAATGATCACTAATAATGGCATACAAGACGAAATATTAAAATTCAAACCATTCTATTGCCTAAAAAAGGTGATATTTAAAACAAAATGTAAATTTTCAATTGGATCATTCCTAGGTAAATTTGCAGCAGCACTGAATCTGAACAACTGCCCACACTCTAAAATATGGCATACTTTGTGCCAATAGAATGACCAAGTTATGATGCAAATTTAATCAAAATCAGTTTATCTTTTTTCGGTATCAAAGGTCAAGGTCAAGTATTTTTTTTTTTACTCTGACATAAAACTTTACTAAATAAAAATTTTATATTTACTCAAGAGATTTAAAATGATGTGTATATCATCGTTATTGGTGGTGCAGAAGCTGAAATATTTAACTTCAAAGTTTGCCTCCACCTCTAAAAATGAACTTTTTGTCAAAGTTTCATGACCTGTATTTCCGGAACCGTTTAAGCTATGAATTTGGGATAAAGACCATAATCATTTTCTCCACATGATCTACAGGTACGTCAAAATCAAAAGGGTTCTTGTGTAGATGATTTCAAAGGGAATGATCTATATATATATATATATATATATATATATATATATATATATATATATATATATATATATATATATATATATATATATATATATATATATATATATATATATATATATATATATATATATATATATTTTAAAGAAACGCCACCACTCACGGGCAGAGCCCTTTTCATGGAGGAGACACACACACAAAGGAAGAAAACTCAATCTAACACATCTAACGCACATTCCTCAGGTGGGCACAGACAGAGGCTTTGAAGAGTGGAAGATTAAATGCAGGAGGAAAAATAGACGATGGTAAAGAGTTCCACAGAACAGAGGTGGCTGGAAAGAAGGAGGTACCACAACGAGCTAGACTGGGGTTTCCAACGTCCACACAAAATTGGTGAGAAAGCAGGGCCCCCTTGTGCAACGAGGACGACGCATCGGTGGAGGAATGCAAGAGGTCAATTCCCTCGAGCACCTGCCATTGTAGTACCTATAGAAAAGAGATAGTGCGCCAACGTCACGTAGCAGAGATAGGGGGTCAAGAGAGTTTGAAAGTAGGAGACAGTTTATTAATCTTTTAGCTTCAGACTCAACCCTAACCAGAAGAGGGTGAGCCGGAGCCCCCCCAGATGTGAGAACAGTACTCCATACAAGGGCGGATAAGATCCTTACATATTTGGAGTAACTGCTCAGAAAAGAAAAATTCTCGCAATCTGAACAGAACTCCCAGCTTCTTAGAGGCCGCTTTAGCAACCATTGTGATATGAGGTCTCCAAGACAGTTTGTTGTTTATGTTCAGACCAAGAATGTTAATGTTATTTACAGGTGACAGGGGAGAGCAGTCGAAGAGGATAGGAAAGTTGGGAGGTGTTTTTGAGAGGGAGATGTGAAGAAGTTGAGTTTTTAAAGAGTTGAACTTCATATATATATATATATATATATATATATATATATATATATATATATATATATATATATATATATATATATATATATATATATATATATATATATATATATATATATATATATATTATATATATAATATATATTTTACAGAACGTCACCACTCAAGGGCAGAGCCCTTTTCAAGGAGCTGGCACGCACACATAGAGAAGATTCATTTAAACATACACACCTGACGCACAGCCCTCAGGTGGGCGCAGACGGAAGCCTTAAAGAGTGGAAGATTAAATACAGGAGGAAAAATAGATGAAGGTAGAGAGTTCCACAGAATAGAGGTGGCTGGCAAGAAAGAGGTACCACAACGGGCTAGCCTGGGATTTCCTACGTCCACACAAAATTGGTGAGAAAGCAGGGCACCCCTTGTGCAGCGAGGACGACGCAATGGTGGAGGAATGCGAGAGGCCAATTCCCTCGAGCACCTGCCATTGTAGTACCTGTAGAAAAGAGATAGCGCGTCAACGTCACGTCGCAGAGACAGAGGGTCAAGAGAGTTTGAAAGTAGGGGACAGTTAATTAATCTTTTAGCTTTAGACACAACTCTATCCAGGAGAGAGGAGGAGCCGGAGCCCCCCCAAATGTGAGAACAGTACTCCATACAAGGGCGAATAAGACCCTTATATATTTGGAGTAACTGTTCAGAAGAAAAAAATTCTCGCAATCTGAACAGAACTCCCAGCTTCTTAGAGGCCGCTTTAGCAACCATTGTGATATGTGGTTTCCAAGATAGTTTGTTGTTTAGGTTAAGACCAAGAATGTTAATGTTATTTACAGGTGAGACGGGAGAGCCATCGAAGAGGATAGGAAAGTTAGGAGGTGTTTTTGAGAGGGAGATGTGAAGAAGTTGAATTTCACAAGGTTGCTATGACCCCACCGGGAAATCCCATTCAGATCGGCAAGAATAGAATCGGAAAGTTGAAGACGAGAAGCAACTCTAGAAGCAAAAGAGGGAGCAGATTTGTAATGAGTAGAAGAATGTAGAGTTGAATCATCAGCACAAGAGTGAACAGAGTTAGAAGTGCAGTGGAGAAGATCGTTAATGAAAAGTAAGAATAAGGTTGGAGATAAAACAGAACGCTGAGGAACACCACAGTTGACAGAAAAGGAGGAAGAGGTCGCTCCATCTACAACTGCCGAAATGGAACAATCTGAGAAAAAACTAGACAATAGTAAGCAAAGAGAAGGAGGGGAGCTTGGAGAGCAGTGACGCATGCCACACCCGGTCAAAAGCCTTGGATATGTCAAGCGCCACCACACAAGACTCCTCGAAGTCCCTAAGGGCAGAAGACCATAGATCAGTAAGATAGGAAAGTATGTCACCAGTTGACCTCGAGCGTCGAAAGCCATACTGGTGATCAGAAAGAAGAGAATGAGACTACAAATGATCCAGGAAATGAGAGTTGAGAAGAGTTTCAAAAATTTTAGATAGAACACAGGTGAGAGCTATAGGTCGATAGTTAGAAGGGTCAGAGCGACTACCTTTTGCGGGATCGGTTGAACAAATGCACGCTTCCAGCATTGAGGAAAAGTATTAGTATTAAGGCATAGAGAGTAGAGCTGAACGAGGACAGGGCCAACTCGGAAGCACACTCCCTCAGAACACGAGGGGGAATGCCATCCGGGCCACTGGCCTTCCTGACGTTCATAGATTTCAGGATCCCATGCACCTGATCATGAGTAATTACAGGCAGAGACATGGGACACCTGAGAGGAGAAGGAGTAGGAGGAGGGATGCCTGAATCGAGCAGGGTGGAATTAGATGAAAAAAGGAGGCCGAAGAGATTAGCCTTTTCAGAAGGAGTATTAGCAACAGAACCATCAGAGCGAATAAGAGGAGGAAAGGCAGATTTACAGAAGTTGTTAGAGATATTTTTGACAAGAGGCCAGAAATTTTTATCAGTAGGAGAGCCATGGAGGTCAGCGCACTTCCTTTTTATGAAAGTACGCTTAGTCCGTCGAAGAACATCCCTGCAACGATTCCGAGCTGAATGAAAATTAGCAAGAGTGATAGGAGAAGGAGAGTTTTTCCATTCACGATAAGCACTGTCTCTCTCACGAAGGGCAAGAGAACAGCCGTCATCGAACTATGGATTTTGAGGAGAAAAGGATTTAGTTGAAGATGGAATGAATCTGCCCATCCCGTCAAGGATTACGGCCCCTACCTTTTCAGCAGAGACAGAAGCGTCCCCCGAGACAAAGCAAGATTCACTCCAATGATAGTTAGCAAAGAAGCGGCGCATTGCCCCCCAATTAGCCCGATTAAAGTGCCAAAAAGTACGTTTACGGCATGGTGGAGCTGTTGTGGAGAAAGCATTATAATTAAGAGCTATAAGATTATGGTCAGTTACCAATAGGAGGGAAAATGGTGTATTTATATCTAGGAGTAGTGGTGAAGCATAAATCAAGTGTATTCAAGAATTGGTTAGGACGATCTGGAATGTGTGTGGGTTCACTAATCAATTGCTCCAGATCGTTAAGAATGCTGAATGATTTGGCCTCCCTCCCACCTGTATCAGTATGAGAGGAGCCCAACCATTCAGTGTGGTGTACATTGAAATCCCCTAAATAGAGGACTTCATTATTTGGATGAGAAGAAGTGACAGTCTCGTGAGTAGTAGTAAGATATTAAAAAAAAACTGGAAAGTCTGTTCCATTAGGGGAACAGTAGCAGAAACCCAAGATAATTGTAGTAGTAGGAAGACAGATTTTAAGCCATAAGACGTCGAAATTAGGAGATTATAGATTTTAGATTCTCACAGGAGTGTTAATGTTAATATAGGCACAGACTCCACCATTTAGACGGAAATTGTGAAAAAAGTTGTAGTTAGAGATATTAAGATTGCTAGAGAAAGAATTCCTGTCCAACTGGGTCTCAGACAGAAGCAAAATGTTAGGAAGAGAGGTAGTGAGGTAGTGTTCAACAGACGCGAGATTAGATCGAAGGCCACGAACGTTAGCAAAGGAAATGGAAAGCCCCCGTCTACGCCCAACCCCACGATCACTCAAATTAGGCATTAAAAAAAAAAAAAAAAAAAAAAAAAAAAAAAAAAACGTACACGTGCACACACACACAATCACGCTCGCACGCACGTAACCCTGCACTTAAACACGCACTCTCGCACGCACACAACACAATATAGTAAACTAAAATAATTAATATTAATACCATTAAAACTATTAAAATCAATATTAAAAATATTAAACCTGTAATTATTAAAACAGATTATGAGGTAAATTTATGTTAATGAAGTTAATTATTAGAACGGAGAAAATATATATTAAATTTAAAACGGTAAAATTTTACTTAGGTTAAAAATCATACTTGCATATGTCGAACTACACTGTCAATAAAAATATAATTAATTAAAAACACTTAAAAAAGAATTAAAACACTGAGCACTATAGAAAAATTAAAAACAAAACCACACATTTAGAACTAAATAAAACAGAAAAAAAAACCAAACACACACTAGCATTAGAGCACTGACAGACACGTCCTTTCCCGATATATATATATATATATATATATATATATATATATATATATATATATATATATATATATATATATATATATATATATATATATATATATATATATATAGGGGTTGAATAAAAATATGAAAACAGTAGAAAGAATGGGTAAACAAGGTAGACAACTCCCGAAATAGAAGAGGCGCAACAGGCGTTCGTGTGTCACGTGTGATAGGTAACCTATAACGCCGTTAGGAAACTTCATTTGCTACGTGTCTAACATTCTGAGCTGGGTTTCAAAACTCGAAAATCTTTAGGTTCTCAAATACAATATCCAAGGTCATGGGCCCATATTGCTTCCAGTAAAACATCATTCGTTAAACACCAAGGTGGATCAAAGTCGAAATTGGGTAGCAGAGACAGACAAGCATTGCGAAGGTTGTGACATAAAAAAAAAAAAAAAAAAAAAAAAAAAAAAAACAAGAAATCAACAGCTGCAGAAGTTACTCCGAAGCTGAATGCCAGTTTTTCAGATCCTGTCAAAGTGAGAAGAGGATTCAATAAGCTCAAAGCTGTCAATATTCATGGGCGTGCTGCAATCGCTAAATCTTTTGTTAAGGACATGAATGTCAGAAAGTGGGAGAGAGAGAGAGTGGTGCACCTCTCGATATGTTATAATATTTGTCGATTTCTAGAATTCAGGAGATTATGGATGTGAAAGTTGGTCCAACACCATATTAAGAAATAAATTCATGCATTTACCCTGAGAAACAATCGAGGTGCACTAATTCGCCATATTTTGAATGCTGCTCGTTACATAAAAGAAAAACATGAAGAACTTAGGAGAACAATAAATGCTATATGCAGAAGAGGCAGAAAATATAACAAGCTCCTTGTACCTTTGAAGATTTATCATAAAATAATTTTTTCAAATAAATTTGAATTACTTTGCTTAATTTTATGCTAACTTTTGGAAAGCTGTAATTCGACAATAAATAAAAATCAGATAACAACTTTTGTTTTATTTTAGTTGTGCATTTATTTGTAGAATACACTCCCGGAGTTTGGTGCATTCCTCTTGACTCACCCTATATATATATATATATATATATATATATATATATATATATATATATATATATATATATATATATATATATATATATATATATATATATATATATATATATATATATATATATATATATATATATATATATATATATATATATTAGGGATGGAGCGATACCAAAATTTTTTACCAATACATAAAAAAATATAAAAATACCAATACCAACTCTAAGCTTTTAGGAAAAAATAAATAATAATATTATATATATATATATATATATATATATATATATATATATATATATATATATATATATATATATATATATATATATATATATATATATATATATATATATATATATACACACTATCCCAGGAAGGTTCTAGGGGTTTTTCAGTGGGCCAGCACTCGTTTCCATCTAGATCTGTTGTAAATAATTCCATCTTCTACTAACTGTTCCACCGTAGGCAGCCGTTGCCTCGGTGAATCCCCAACTGACTTCATCCATCTCTTCCTGGGGTCTCCCTCTCGGTCTTCTTCCTCTTGATGTAGTAGCAGCTCTCCCCTCCGGCATCCTAGACACGTGTCCCAACAATCTCAGTCTTCCTGTATCTATCTTTGAATTATTGGTCCAACCCCTATACTTTCTCTAATTCTTTTGCTTCTTATCCTCTCCATCCTGGTCCTTAGCACCATCAACTGCAGCACCCTCATCTACGCTGATTGAATTCTACTTTCTTCTCTTGTTGTTGTAATCCAAGTCTCCATGCCATATAAAAAATTGGGGTCAGAGTACTTTCAAAAAATTACTTCCTTTACTCCTATATTCACTTTTTTGTCGACTAAGATTGGGTACAGTGTCCTCACCACTCTTCCATATTTCTCCATCCTGTTGGTAATTTCCAGCGTATTTCCTTGTGAATACTCCCCCCAAATACTCACATCTCTCTACAACCCTAACCTCCTCGCCATCCACATTCAGTACAAGCATCTCTCCCTCCTCCTCCCTACTAACTATTAACAGTTCTGTCTTTTACACATTAATGCTCAATCCGGCCTCTTTTAGCTTTTCAGCAAAAACTTCTTATCACCTCTCTTAACTTCTCTCTGTCTTAGCTCCATATATATATATATATATATATATATATATATATATATATATATATATATATATATATATATATATATATATATATATATATATATATATATATATATATATATATATGTGAGCCTCTGTGCTCAATCTCTATTACTGATATTTTTCACAGATAGATGTCATGGAAGATCCTCAATCTTAATACTCAATAATGTAAAGAAAGGAGGGTAGATGCTTCACCTCAATTTTTCTTCCCAAGGGATAAAATAATCTTCGCGTCAATATAAATAGCCGAGTCAATTATCGTTTATATTTTTTCTGGTTCATGGTATTTAACTTTCCTATATCTTTTCTTTTCTAGGTATCATATTACTTAAAATAATTTGAATATCTATACAAAATCCTATTTAAAAAGACTATTACCAATATACTTATAAAACTTAACTACAAGAAAAATAACTTTAAAATTCCAAAAATCAGAACGACAATTTTCGAAGTGAAACTGTACCAGAAGACGTTTCACGTAAGTAATAAAGGGTCTTATTCATTTAGATTTCTAAACAAAATAAATACAACGAAATAACATTTTTAATAAATGAAATTATATAAAGGAAATTTCTTAATTTCTTTTGTAGGTTCCGGGCCAGGAACTACACGTCAACAACGAAAGTATTTTCTCATCTCATTCAAGAGTCCTTGTTCCTTAACAGTCCTCAATAATAAGAATTGAACACAGGAATTTATTTATTGATTCGCAACTCTTCAGTAAAAATGCAACATTCCTGTTAGTTCAGAACCAGAGCCCTAATCTGTCAGCTCTTATACTCTAATAACCCTTCCTCTACATTCTGACCTTGCTGTCAAGATTTCATACATTGTTCCGTGTTTTAAAAGTAAAAGTTTTTTTTAACCAATTTTACTTTTATTTCCCTTTAACCTACAAACATAACATTTTTGTATTGTATTTTCGTTGGCATTTGCTCGTTTTCGTAATCCTCCTGAACTCTCAGAAGACCTGAGATCATCTCTTCGTGACAGCAGATTGCAGCATCAACCATCCCCCTCGTTGAAGAAGGATTCAACATCGATTCCCAACCTCGCCTTACGACAGGGAGAAGAAAGCGACTGAACTAGATCCCCCAGAACCACCACCTCATCAGTGGATTTAAAACCAACGGTGGGTGAAAAACAAATCGTTTCTCTTTTTCAATTAATTTAAATATATCATATTTTATTTTTGTCTGTTTGGATATTCAAAGTTGCGCCATATTCCTTACAATATATATATATATATATATATATATATATATATATATATATATATATATATATATATATATATATATATATATATATATATATATATATATATATATATATATATATATATATGACTCCTCTAGTGGGTAAAGACCAGGGGCCTACCGGAACATAAACATTAAAAGCAACATGCTCAGATACACGGCGCTTGAAAGTGTACAGTCTAAAGAAGTTCGGAAAACAAATAAAGGGAGTGTGTTCCAGACTTCCCCAGTAGAGTACATATAAGATTAGGAATAGTGGTTAAGTCTGGGGTCAAACAATTGCACAGAAAAAAGGATAAGATTAAGTAAAAAGGCGTGTTGCACGAGCCCTTCTCAATGGAGAAGAAATGCAGAGTTTAGAAGAGTTTAGAAGAGAGGTGTCCATTATACTAGCGATAATATAGAGTGAGTTACGCAACAGTTCGATGGGCAGACAGAGATTGGAGAAAATTTGTGAGAGAAGAAGAGTTGTTAAGACGAAAAGCCACAGTTTCCGCCTGTACAAGGAGAGCTGCATGAGTGGAACCACCCCAGATGTGAGGCGTACTCCATACAGGGACAAACAACACCTCTATAAAGAGAAAACATCTGGATTGGGGTTAAAAAAAAAAGTCACAAAGGAGCAACAGAACACCCAACCTCTTAGAAGCTTGTTTAGAAAGAGAAGTAATGTGATCCTTCCAAGAAAGATCGCGAGAGAAAGAAACACCGAGAATATTAAATACAGATGAAAGATTGAGTTGTGTGTTTTCGAAGATGTTAGATTTGTGTGGAAAATTCTGTAAAGTAGAGATATAGAGGAACTGAGATTTTGATGCATTGAAAACAACTATATCTTCTCTGCCTGAGTTTGAAATGGAAGAAAGATCAGAGGTCCGTTGCTCTAAGGCCACCATTATAGCATCAATTAACTGTTGCTGGGAGGGGTGCCTTTCAAACTGAAAGAAGTAATGAAGGGTGGAGTCATCAGCATAGGAGTCGATAGGTAATGAAGTAACAGAGAGAAGATCATTAATGAAAAGTGGAAAAAGTGTTGGGGACACAGAACACTGAGGAAAACCACTATTAATAGATTTAAAGGATAAACGGTGGCCGTCTACAACAGTAGCTATAGAACGACCTGAAAGAAAATTAGAGAGAAGACCACAGAGAGAAGGATAGATTCCTAAAGAGGGAAGTTTAGAAATCAAAGGCTTTCAAACTACTCAGCGCGATAGCAAAAGATTCACAGAAATGCAGTAAAGCAGAAGACCAAGTCAGAGAGAAGGGAAAGAAGATCAACAGCAGCGTTTCTTACGAAAGTCATACTGGCGATCAGAGATAAGATTTGAAGAATTGAGAGGTTTCCAAATCTTCCTTAAGAATAGGTTCGAAAACTTTACAAAGAACAAATTTTAAAGAAATTAGACGGTAGTTAAGAGATTTGAGAGGTATCCCCCTTTTTCGGAACAGGCTGAATGAGTGCACGTTTCCAGCAAGAAGGGAAGGTTGAAGTAAAAAGACAGACGAAATAGTTTACCAAGACAGGGTGAAAGCTCAGAAACACAAGTTTTGAGAACCACAGGAGGAACGCCATCAAAACCTTACATCTTCGTAATGTTAAGCTCTGAGAGAGCAGAAATGACATCTTTAGTAGAAATTACAATTGTAAGCATAAATGAGTTAGAAGGAGTTGAAGGAGGAGGAATAGCTCCGGAATCGTCCAAGGTTGAATTAGAGGCAAAAGTGTGAGGGAAGAATTCAGCTTTAGAAGTAAGCAAAACGGTAGTTGTGCCGTTGGAAGATTCCAGAGGAAAAGAGGAAAAAGCAAAGTTAGAGTTGACATTTTTTGCAAAATGCCAGAAAAGGGCGTAAGAAGAACCAGAAAGATTATTGCTTTTTCAATGAAGAAAAGAGTTTTTAGTGTTTTGGAGGATAGAATTTGCACCATTCTGGGATTAAATGTAAGTTGAATGAGTTTCTGGAGTTTGAAGACGACAGTAATCTATGAAGGCAGCATCCCTGTCTCTGCAGCGAATAGCATGAGAACAAGCAGAGTTAAACCAAGGTTTATTAGGCTTAGTAGAAGGAAAAGAATATGGAATGTACGTCTCCATGGCAGGGAGAATCACTTCAGTAATGCGCTCGGCACACTCCGAAAGTCGCCTCCAATGGAAGCAATAGTATATATATTATATATATATATATATATATATATATATATATATATATATATATATATATATATATATATATATATATATATATATATATATATATTGCACAAGGGGTGCCCTGCTTTCGCACCAATTTTGTGTGGACGTAGGAAATCCCAGGCTAGTCCGTTGTGGTACCTCCTTCTTTCCAGCCACCTCTATTCTGTGGAACTCTCTACCATCATTTATTTTTCCTCCTGTATTTAATCTTCCACTCTTCAAGGCTTCCGTCTGCGCCCACCTGAGGGCTGTGCGTTAGGTGTGTGTGTGTGAATGAGCTTTGTGCATGTGTGTGTGCCCCCTCCTTGAAAAGGGCTCGGCCCGTGAGTGGTGGCGTTCTGTAAAATATATATATATATATATATATATATATATATATATATATATATATATATATATATATATATATATATATATATATATATATATATATATATATATATATATATATATATATATATATATATATATATATATATATACAAGATATAATTATAAGAAACAACTTGATTCTACTCAAACATGAGATAATAATAAGAAACTTGGCTTCTTTTTAATAAAGAGATATACAGAGAAATTTATGTTTTCCATTTAAAAAGAGATAACTAAATCCAGTGGGGAAACTAACAAAGATAATTTAAAGACACTGGAAACTGTCTCTTCTCTCTCTCTCTCTCTCTCTCTCTCTCTCTCTCTCTCTCTTCTCTAATATATATATATTATATATATTATAATATATATATATATAATATATATATATATATATATATATATATATATATATATATATATATATATATATATATATATATATATATGACTACAAAATCTCTCTCTCTCTCTCTCTATATATATATATATATATATATATATATATATATATATATATATATATATATATATATATATATATATATATATATATATATATATATATATATATATACAAAATCTCTCTCTCTCTCTCTCTCTCTCTCTCTCTCTCTCTCTCTCTCTCTCTCTCTCTCTCTCTCTCTCTCTCTCTCTCTCTCTCTCTCTCTCTCTCTCTCTCTCTCTCTCTCTCTCTCTCTCTCTCTCTCTCTCTCTCTCTCTCTCTCTCTCTCTCTCTCTCTCTCTCTCTCTCTCTCTCTCTCTCTCTCTCTCTCTCTCTCTCTCTCTCTCTCTCTCTCTCTCTCTCTCTCTCTCTCTCTCTCTCTCTCTCTCTCTATATATATATATATATATATATATTATATATATATATATATATATATATATATATATATATATATATATATATATATATATATATATATATATACCTTCATGTCCTAATCGTATTCGTTCAGGTGAATTGCAATGTATTCGAGTTTTTTTATGACGAGGTTTATTTTCTGACAAAGAAATTCCATTGTTAGTAAGTTTGTGACCTCTTTGGGGAAGTGGGCCAGGAGCATGAGAGTTATCGGCATCAATTTTCCAGTAAGATACTGAAAGTAATATATATATATATATATATATATATATATATATATATATATATATATATATATATATATATATATATATATATATATATATATATATATATATATATATTAAAATAATGTGAAATTAAAAATTAATTAATTATTAATAGTAATTTATTAAATTAAAATATTAATAAAACATTTTAAATATATTAAACAGTAAAAATTCAATTAAATATTAATTGAATTTAAATGTTATTCATTTGTTTACTGATCATTAATGTCATTTGAGTGCGCATCCATAGTAAATGTCATCTCAGTAACATATTTTGAAGTTATTATTCTTTTTGACTCTTATGTTAATATCGCTAGTACGATCGTGTGATCGAGCATCAAGTTTGACTTAAAAAAAACGTGATAATTGTGTCAAGTTTATTTAAATTTATTTATTGTGGTAATTTATTTATTTATTGTAATATAAAATACCAAGATTCACTTCTTAATAAAAAAAACTACTGAACTTAATTAATCTAGCAGCTAAATAGTAAATCTTACTAACCTGGTCTGAGGTTTATTTTTTGGTGCTATTGAATTAAACTTAGGGTTGGGTAAGGTAGGGCCATAGAATTTAGCATTTATGTAATAAGAGAATCACATCTAAAGTAAGAACTTTAATTATATTTAATTAAAGTTAACTTAATAATAAATTAACAATATAAAATTCTTACTAAATTTAAGAAATGAATAATAGCTACTTAAAACAATTAATGGTTAACCTAGGCCCTAAACAGGTGGGCTACATGATCTAAAGGCTGGTATTTAGCCTAGGCTGACTTTGAAATCATATACTGAAACTTAGCATTGTCTTGCTTAAACTTATTTTGATTTGTAAACTCATTCTGATATAAACTACTAATAGTCTAAGTTTATTTTAAAACTAAAGCTTGTAGCTTAACTTATGTTACTCCTTTTCCCGGCGACTATACTAACCCGGAGAAAAATCACCAGGAAAGAAGAGTAACAAGTTCCTCCCTCGATATTATTAAAGTTCATTTGCCACCTCTCTGCCCAACCAAGAAGTCTATCTAGATCACCTTGAAGCTTTATGCATCCATCATTATTTCTTACTGAGGTAACCACTTTGGTATCATCTGCAAACTTAGAAACCTTGCATTTAAGACCTTTGTCTAAATCATTTATATATATAAGGAACAAAAGTTTAAGAGCTACCTGTCTAGGCATCAATAATTTTATGATTAAAATCTAAAATTATACTTTTGAAAAAAATCAAGCCCTAAAATATTACAGAGTACATCACAAATTAAAAAAGTATGCCCATAATCTCTACGCAATAAAAAATTTACAGTTTTTGTTTTAATATCATATATGTTTATTTTAATTCCATTAGCAGCAGTAAGAAAGTCAATAGGTTCTTTCTTATCTTCTGCAGATAATGTACTCCCAGAGTCAATTATATATAACTCTTTAGAGTTAACATAAACAATACGGTAGAGACTTTAATTTTAAATCTGTTTTAGAAATATTTAACACATTCATAATTTTTGGAATCGATGTACCCTTATAAAAATTTGCATTTTCAACTGGCATCGCAGTATATTTGCTAAGAGCTGATGGCTCTTGCTCAAAGACTGTCTTTTCACCATGTTGATAATGCAGATTTTTATCTTTAAAACTATCATACTTAAAAGATAATGCTCAAGTTCACTAGACTGAGATACTCTTTTGTTTAAAACAGATGGTTTTAAATCAGCAGTAGCAATCGCATTCCCAAGAAGTTGAGCATTGTTATACTTTATATTATTTATATAAGTAAGCAATGAAGTATTATTATTTGAAATTATTATTTATATAAGTAAGCAATGAAGTATTATTATTTGAAATTGCATTAACATCATTTAAAAGAGGGTAGCTTTTACCTTCTTCCTTTCTTAATTTTTCTTATTTAATATATGCACTTTTATCACTAATTATTATACACTGCACATTATTATTAAATTGCACTTTAAATTTTATTTTTGAGGGGCTGACGTTCGCCCCTACGATTCGTTTCCCAGAGTGGTTGAAGGAGATGGTCCTGAAGTGGAAAGTTGGGAGGACAAAGGTGCCCATCAACAGCTACCTCCTTGGCATCTTGTAGCTTTTTCTCGAAATTTATAATGGTAATAGCATAGAGCACTCTCCAGTCTAAATCTTGAAGGTGACCTGCCTCTGTCTGAGTGGCCTCTTGTCCGACCATTTTCAAGTCGCATCACCCTCAAATCCAGCTTATGTACATGTGTTGATAGCTCTTCTACTTTTTGAATTAACTCTGCAATTTGACTGGATATTTTTAGCCAATTCACGACTGAGGAAGGAATAGGAAGGTGGTGGGGTTTGTTCTCTTGAAGTTCTTGTAGGAAAAGTGCCTATGGAATTAGAATCATTGCGATAATGATCTGATACAATCTGGTTCAGCGACTCATTTATTTATTTGTCAGCAGCCTCATCCATTTTAGAAATTGATAGATCTCCAGTTAATACTTCAAGCACTGATGCAATATCTTCAGGTAAGACTTGAAGGAACATTTCTTTTGTGACTGTTTCATTATTTCGTATCATAACTTCAAAAGCCGAGTCTCCAAGTGAAAGCCTTATTCTATTTAAATATTCAGATGGTTTTTCACCAGGTTTCAATTTCTGTTGAAATAAGTCCTCAACTCTCTCCCTGGCAGAAGGAGCATAGGTAGATCTCAAAACTTTTTCAACTCCTTGTAGGTATTTTCAGTAATAGGCGGTTGAATTTGGGATATAATGGCAGATGGTAACAAGGGTCCCATCAGCTGAATTCTCTTGATAGGTTTATTCACAAAATAAAGCTGGAATAACCATTCTAATTTTTGTAACCACTTATCAATGTCTCTTGTCAAACCGTGACAAATCTTGAATCGTTAGGATTTTCCTATATCTTTCATATTCAGGTGATGGGCTTCTGGAAGATGAACTTTCACTGCAGGTACTTGGTTCTGGAGATCGCTGAATATGTCTACCTGTATCTTTGGTTATCATTTATATTTGTATGTGCTTCATTATCCACTTCAACTGGAGTCACCGAAATGCCAGAGGTAGGAAGGATCTAATATAGTTAGGCCTAGTTTTATTTTTCTTTGAAGGCATCATAGAATTTAGTTATTTCTTTACTTTATATATTTACTATTTAGTTTTTATATATATATATATATATATATATATATATATATATATATATATATATATATATATATATATATATATATATATATATATATATATATATATATTTATATTATTTGAATTAAGATTAGTAGTGCCTTAGTTATTTGGTATGAATGTAGGTATACACTCCTAGCCTAGGCTTGCATATAGTATTATTATATATATATATATATATATATATATATATATATATATATATATATATATATATATATATATATATATATATATATATATATATATATATATATATATATATTTTTTTTTTTTTTTTTTTTTTTTTTTTTTTTAAGTTGGTTAATTCAATTTCTTTTTGTATTGTAATAATGTTCTAGCAACTATATATTTATTTATTTATTAATTTATGTATTTTTTTTTCAAAAGTTATTTAAATGTTATTTATATTATTAAATATCACAGTTTTCTAAAGCACTTTCACTATAAATCACTTTCCATTTGATATTAATGAAATAAACTGTAAAAAAAAATTTTATAGGGTGCAACATATTTTGCTTTTGGCTCGTGAGGCCTAGGTCCTTTTTGATATATAAAACAATTAGTTCTTACCTTGTTTGGTTTATTGTCTATTATTTATATTTTGAATAGTTGGTGTATTGAAATATCGCTTCTTACTTGATATTTTTTATTTTATTAATATATTTCACAAAGCTTTTTACATTACAATGTCACACATGCATTTTCAACGCTGTTATAGCTCAATCTACTTCTAAAATTTTCTGTCATGAACTGGCAGGAATGATACCTTAATAATAGATATATCGTTCCTAATATCGATATATCATTCATCATATTATAATATCGTTCATCATATTATTACAAATTACAAATAATTACAAACTATTAAAAATACAAAATCGATACAACCTTCATTCTATATATATATTAGTGATGGATCGGATGTCATATTTTCCAATTTGCGGATGACGGATGCGGTTGCGGATGTTGAATTTTGGAGAAGTGCGGATGCGGATGTTGAATTTTCGAAAGTGCGGATGCGGATGCGGATGTTGAATTTTCGAAATGCGGATGCGGATGTTAATTTTGAATTCGGATGCGGATGCGGATATATATATATATATATAATATATATAATAATATATATATATATATATATATATATATATATATATATATATATATATATATATATATATTTCCCTACCACCTTTCCCACTTTCGTGAGGTGGTGCCCACCACAATTCCCTTACAAACATAACTATTCTTACCTTTCAACGCTTTCACCACCCCCCTCCATCTCTGTCTCCACAAATCTTCTACCCTCGTCTAAACTCAAATTCCTTCCATCAAAATCACTCTCACTCCATCCATCCATCTCCACTTCGGCCTTCCCCTCCCCCTACCCTTCCCCTATCTACATCGGATCTACGTACCTTGCCAACCATTCTGTTCTCTTTCATTCTTCACATATGTCCAAACCATTTTAGCACATCCTCCTCCTCTCTATCAATTACACCCTTCTTCCATTTACACATTTCCCTTATTCTTTCATTTCTAATCCTATCAATCCTTCTCAATTTATATATCGCTTTCGAATCTTTCATCTCAAAAACATTGAAACTTTTTCTCGACTGAGCACTTATCGTCTATGTTTCACACACATACAATACAGAAGGTGAACACATACATTCAAACATTCTTATCTTTATTTCTTTCGAAATTTTTCCTTTCTTCCATACTTTTCTTAGGCCCCCCATTACTTTCATTAATTCTACCACTCTGTTCTTTATTCCTTTTTCCGTCCCACCCTTACCTTCCACCCAACATTACTAGATATTTGAATTCATTCACCTCCTCAAGTTTCCATTCTCACACTTCTACAAACCAATTCCTCCCTCCACATTTCCTCATTCCCACCTCCAATCCTCATAACTTTATTCTTCGCTGGATTGAATTTCAATCTCTTGTTTGCACATTTCCCTTCAAACTCTCTCACAAGTATTCTCATCTTTTCTCCAGATTCTGCCACCAACACATGCCGCATCATCTGCAAAAAGTAAAACATTCACTTCACAGTCACCCTCCATATTTCTCAACGTAATACTCTTCCCTTCTCTCTCCATATTTCTAAGTAAACCATTCATCAATAGATTAAATAACATGGAGATATTACAAACCCCTGTCTCAATCCCACTCCTATGCTAAACCAATCCGAAAGTTCTCTCTTCACCCTCACTCTTGATCTACAATTCGCATTTATATATTATATATATATATATATATATATATATATATATATATATATATATATATATATATATATATATATATATATATATATATATATATATATATTAGTGATGGATCGGATGTCATATTTTCTAATTTGCGGATGCGGATGTCGAATGTTTGAAAGTGCGGATGCGGATGTTGAATTTTTGAAAGTGCGGATGCGGATGTTGAATTTCCGAAAGTGCGGGTGCGGATGAGGATGTTGAATTTTCGAAAATGCGGATGTGGATGTTGATTTTCTGCGGGTGCGGATGCGGATGTTCAATTTTCGAAAATGCGGATGCGGATGTTGATTTTCTGCGGATGCGGATGCCATCACTAATATATATATATATATATATATATATATATATATATATATATATATATATATATATATATATATATATATATATATATATATATATATATATATATATATATAGTGATGGATCGAATGTCACTTTTCCTAATTTGCGGATGTGGATGTCAAATTTTTGAGAAGTGCGGATGTGGATGTTGAATTTTTGAAAGTGCAGATGCGGATGTTGAATTTTAGAATGTGCGAATGCGGATGCTGAATTTCTGTCAAGTGTGGATGCGGATGTTGAATTTTTGAAAAGTGTGGATGCAGATGTTAATTTTGATGAGCATACGAATGCATATGCCATCACTAATATATATATATATATATATATATATATATATATATATATATATATATATATATATATATATATATATATATATATATATATATATATATATATATATTTCACTATCAACTTTCCCACTTTCGTGGGGTGGTGCACTCCACAATTCCCTTACAAACATACCAATTCTTACCTTTCAACCCCTTTCACCACTGACCTTCATTTCACTCTGTTCCCCGTAAGTCTTCTACTCTCTTCTAAACTCAAATTCCTTCCACACAAAATCTCTCTCACTCCATCCATCCATCTCCACTTTGGCCTTCCCTTCCCCCTACCCCCATCCACCTCGGATCTAAGTACCTTGCCCACCATTCTGTCCTCATTCATTCTGCACATATGTCTAAACCATTTTAGCCCACCTTCCTCCGCTCTATCAACTACACCTCTCTTCTATTTACACATCTCCCTTATTCTTTCATTTCTAATCCTATCAATCTTTCTCAATTTACCTATCGCTCACAAACCTTTAATCTCAAAGACATTCAAACTTTTCCTTGCCAGAACACTTATCATCCTTGTTTCACACCCATACAATACAGGATGTAAACACATACATTCAAGCTTTCTTAGCTTTATTTCTTTCAAAATTTTCCCTTTCCTCCATACTTTCATTCCCTCGAGCACTCTATTCTTTATTTCTTTTTCCTTCCCACCCTTACCTTCAACCAACATTCCTAGATATTTGAATTCATCAACCACCACAAGTTTCCATCTCCCCACTTCTACACCCCCCCCATTCTTCCTTCTACATCTCCTCATCCTCACCTCCAATACTGATAACTTTACTCTTCGCTGGAATAACTTTCAATCTCATGTTAGAACATTTCCCCACAAACTCTCTCACAAGTACTCTCAACTTTTCTCCAAATTCTGCCACCAACAACGCATCATCTGGAAAAAGTAAAACATTCACATCCCATTCACCCTCCATATTTCTCAACCTAATACCCTTCCCTTCTCTCTCCATTTCTCTAACTACACAATCCATTAATGGATTACACACCTGTCTCAATACCACTCCTATGCTAAACCAATCCAATAGTTCCCTCTTAACCCTCACTCTTGATGTACAATTCGCATATATATATATATATATATATATATATATATATATATATATATATATATATATATATATATATATATATATATATATATATATATATATATATATATATATATATATATATATATATATATATATATATATATATGTCATATTTTCTCATTTGCGGATGTGGATGGATGCGGATGTTGAATTTTTGTCAAGTGCGGATGTGTGGATGCGGATGTTGAATTTTTGAAAGTGCGGATGCGATGCGGATGTTGAATTTTCGAAAATGCGGATGCGGATGTTAATTTTGATGAGCATGCCATCAATATATATATATATATATATATAATATATATATATATATATATATATATATATATATATATATATATATATATATATATTATATATTGAAAAGAAGTTTCATTGTATTTTTTCCCTAAATAAATAACAGGTAAAGATAAAATTGTAGAATTCTGAAGTTTGGTAGAAAGTAATAGAGAAAATATACAAAGCCAAAAGAGAGGAAAGTTCCGAAATAATTAAGACCAAATTTATAAATAAGAAGGAAAAAAACTGATAAAGCACCCCAAATCTTTGGGTAAGTAAGAAGAATTTTGCAGTATTTTTGATTTAAAAAAAAAAAAAGGAAATTATCGAGAATCTAAGTTATAATGTAAGATAATAAATTAGAGTAAAATTAAATTCGGTTTATTAAGTCATTAAAATAGAAATAAGTTATAGATAATTAAGTTCAGCTTTGTTAGTATCAAGAGGAAGAATTTCAGAGAGTCCTTTAGAGACAAAGAATAAACAAAAATATGCTTAGTCAATGTAAGGGAAATGGATTAAGAATAAAATTAATGTTCTTGTGTGCTTTATTTTTAAGGAATCAGTATAGGAGCACGAGAAAAAAAAAACCCAGCTGGGGAACACAAGACCAGATTCCAACGAGAGTCAAGGATCCAATTCTGTTTTCCTAGTTGACCACCAAACATCCCACTCTTGAGAGCCAAAGTTAGTGGGCTTGATTTAAATTTGAGAGTTTGATTTAAATTTGACCTTAAGGGTTTCGAAATAAATATCTAAAGTTATCCTTTGAGGAAACTGTAATGCTTTAAACTTATAATACTGAAAAACTGTGTTACAAAATCGAACTATTGTTAAAGAGTTGTGATAGTTCCATTTTTCGTGATAACTTTTTTTTTGTGGAAATATAAACTGGGAAATTAAAGTTATTTTGTTGGTGAATTGATACAAAATTGTCTTTGATACATTACTTATTAATTTAGTATTTAATTTGATCATTATCATTTTTTCATATTAATTGATTTTTAATATTTCCATTATTAATTTGATAATATTTAAAGTTTTTATTTATTATTATTAGTCTGAGATTTATTCTTAAGATTATGCTTATATAAATTTTTGGTTATCATATCTAAATTGGTTAGGGAATAGCTATATCTAAACAATAATTAAGTAATAAGTTAGATAGGTGAGGCCTCTAGGTTTAGTGGTTAAGTAATTATATATATGTAAATAAATTTGTGCTTAATAATATTTCCATAAGTAAATTTAGTTATATTTTTAAGTTTGTGTTTCTCCATTGTCGCTGAGTTCTCTTTATGTTAAATGGTATAGTGAGGAGGTACATCGTTCTTTGGTGAGTATTCTTTTAAGATTTTCCCCAACTTTGGAAGAATTATTGCTAATTTTCTGATTCTTTGCCCAGCAGCTTGGCGAGTCCTCTTTGAAGAGAAAAAAAGAAAGAAAACAATTTAATCATCGTGAGGACCACAAAAGCAGTCTTAAGTGTTTATTTAGACCACCGATAAGACCTTTTGAAAGTGGGAGCTTCAGCCTGGAAGGCTTGATTGATACTAAATAAGTAGTATTAAAAAACGCTTACAATATATATATATATATATTATATATATATATATATATATATATATATATATATATATATATATATATATATATATATATATATATATATATATATATATATATATATATATATATATTATTAAATTTCTGGAATTGAAGAGAGTTGATTTTAAAATGAATTTTTTTGCGGAATTTATTGGTTTAATTTTAAATTAGCCAAACCAGGAGTCCAGGTTGGTCTAAAAAATTTGCACAAAAGTTAACTCTGATCTTCAAATAAGCATCTCTGTAAATGTAATACAAAGAACAGATATTAGTTATGAACAGGAATATGAACAACTTCAATACGAAAGAACACTAACAAACTTATGATGATTTAAATGGAATGATTATTTTTAAGAAACTTTTAGTTCTTCATCCAGAAACGAGTTGTGTTAAGAAGTATTCCACATTAAGAAGTTTAGTCCATACAATTTCAACTACTGAAGCATCAATGATTCTTCTTTGATTAAAAACACAGTAAATACTTCTAATATAAAGATTTTAAAGGAAAAGTTAGATATACAAATAGTTGATGCTCATTTAGCAATAAATAATACTTAAATGAAACAAAATGTTTTGTTGTTTCTAATATTACCTTATAATTTATTAATCAATAATTACTGGTTTTGATTAAATTATGAAATCACAATAGATTTTATGTTGAAAGATATGTTAAAAAATTTCAAATGAAATTGTTCATAGAGAATTCAGAAAGGTAATTTTTCAATTTGAAATCTTTATGTGAATTTTTCCTTATGAAATCTTTTAGAGAACTTTTCAGGGTGTTAGATCAATAACAGAATAAGAAACAACATACAAGTTCCACCTAACGCAAAATTTGTAGGTGAGCACATATGTGGGCTTTAAAGTAACTGAGACTAAATTCAGCAGGAAACCAAAAGATTTGAGAGAATTCCAAAAAACAGAAGTGGCTGAAAAGGAGGAGGCACATAGCAAATAAGCCTGGAGTTGCCTACATCTACACAAAATTTATGTGCAGACAATGCACCCTTTGTGCTATGAGGCACTCATAAATGTGGAGGTATAGGGGTGGAAAGTTCCCTCGAGAATTTGCTGCTGTAGTGCCTATTGAAAAAGAGACAAGGCTCCAACATCAAATTGCAAAGATAAAGAGTCAAATGAATTAGAAAGAGCGAAACAATTTATAAGTCTTGTAGCCTTTGACTCAGCCTATGCAAAAGATGAGTGAAACCTGAGCAACCCCAGATATGAGAGCAGTACTCCATACAAGAGCGGATGAGGCCCTTGAATAATAATTATAATAACTACAAAGTAAAAATTTCTTGCAGCCTAAACAGAACTCACAGCTTCTTTGAGGTCACCCTGGCAACCATTGTGATGTGAGGTTTCCAACACATTTTTTTGTTTATGTGAAGGACAAGGATATTTATACTGTCAACAGGAGAGACAGGATAACCATCGAAAGAATAGAAAGGTTAGGTGTCTTTGAGAGGGAGAATTCAAAAAGTTTGAGTTTTTAAAGAGTTAAATTTCACATGAATGAGACTACCTTACTGATAAATTCAATTCAAATAAGAAAGAATGGAATCAGTAAGATGAAAATGAGAAACAACTATAGATGCAAAAGAGGGAGCAGATTTGAAATGAGTAGAAGCATGGAAGGTCGAGTCATCGGCATATGAATGGATAAGGTTAAATGAACAGTTGAGATCATTAATGAAAAGTAGGAAAAGAGTAGGAGACAAGTCAGAACCCTGAGGGACACCACTATTGACAGAAATGAAAAAGTTGGCCCATCACCAACAGCCGAAATGGAATATAAAATAGAAAGCTAGACAAGCAAACAAAGAGAAGAAGGGGAACTTGAAAAGCCTTACATATGTCAAGCACTACCCCACAACTCTCTCCATGGTCCCTAGGGGTAGAAGACCATAAATTTGTGAGATAGGAAAGTATATCACCAGTAGACCTCGAACATTGAAAGCCATACTGATGATCAGAAAGAAATGAGAGCTGAGAAAGGTTTCAAAGATCTTAGAATACAAGTGAAAGTTATAGGGCGATAGTTAGAAGGATCTGAATGGCCACTTTGCTTCAAAATAGATTGGACTAATGTATGCTTCCAACAGTGAGAGATTGTACTAGTACTGAGGCAAACAAAAGTTGAACAAGGGACGGAGCATGCTCAGAAGCACACTCCCTTAAAATACTGGAAAGAATGCCATCCAGGCTGCTTGGCTTCCTAACGTTTATAGATTTCAGAAATCCATACACCAAATCAAATGTAATTACAGGAAAAGGCATGGGACATCTGAGATGTGAAAAAGTAAGAGGAGGAATGCCAGAGTAAACCAAGGTTGAATTAGAAGGGAGCAAGAGGCTGAAGATTTTAGATTTTTCTGTTGGAGTGTTAGCAACAAAACCATCAGAGCGAATATATATATATATATATATATATATATATATATATATATATATATATATATATATATATATATATATATATATATATATATATATATATATATATATATATATATATATATATATATATATATATATATATATATATATATATATATATATATATATATATATATATATATATATATATGGACAGACCTGGGCGCTGGCCCAGGCCATTTTTATTGACCCCAGCCCTGGCTAAAAATTAGGGAAAACCATGGTTTGCCTGCCAGGGTTAAAATGACAAATTATACTCATTAATGGTGGATTAAATCAAACAAAATATAAGAAAATTAAAATTTTTCTTCTTGTTCTTTTTTCAAAATTTTCTTTCTTTTCTATTTCTTCTGCTAGTAAATGTTCATCTTTGTGTTTTGATTTTAGATCCCCCATAAAGATTTGGTTCAAAAATTTTTACTTGGGGCACCCAGAGGTCCTCTTCTAATTTCCTGACTGCACATGTTACATTTAGCAATTTCGAGCCTATCCTGAAACATTGTAAAGTACTCCCATACTGTTGATGCTGATCTTTTAGCCATACTGACTGAAAGTATAAACAAAATAATAACTTTCAAATAATGTTAGTTAAATAATACAAGTTAGATACACAGCAATAAAACAGCAATGATATGTATAAATACAGGTTATATTGATAATTTTATATCTTACATTTTTTCAAACTCGCATCTATGGTTGGACATATTTTGAGTTCAGCTTATTATGTGAAGATATGGGAAGCTCTCATGAAACTTTATTATTGCATACTGAAGTGCATTGGTTATCTAGTAGAAAAGTGTTGGCACAGTTTTTCAAATTATGTGAAGAAATTGTTTTTTCTATCTGAACATCCTTCTCCACTTTCAGCAAAAATTAAAAGATCAGTGTTGGATAGAAAATATGGCATTCCTTTCTAATATATTTACTTACTTGAATGAGGTCAATCTTGCAATGCAAGGTGCCAATGTAACATGTTTCAAAGTCAAAGGTAAAATGAACACACTACAACAAACTAAAATTCTGGGGTGATTTTATTGCTAAGGGTGATATAAAATGCTTTAAAAACCTGAGTAGTTTTCTACTAATAAATGAAATTTCCTAAGGCAAAACAAAACATTTAATTTTGCAACATTTGTCTGATATGAATAACTCAAAAAAAATTTTTTTTTACAGATCACCAATACTCAATCAACCACACACCTAACGCACATCCTTCAGGTGGGCACAGACAGAAGCCTTGAAGAATAGAAGATTAAATGCAGGAGGAAAAATAGATGATGGTAAAGAGTTCCACAGAACTGATGTGACTGGAAAGAAGGTACCACAATGGGTTAGCCTGGGGTTTCCCACATACACACAAAATTGATGCGAAAGTGCATCCCTTGTGCAACAAGGAAAAATACAATGGTGGAGGAATGTGAGAGGCCAATTCCCTCAAGCACTTGCCATTGTAGTACCTATAGAAAAGAGATAGTGCGCCAACGTCACAGCGCAGAGATAGGGGGTCAAGAGAGTTTGAAAGTCTGGGACAGTTTATTAAACTTTTATCTTTTGACTCAACCCTATCCAGAAGAGAGGAGGAGCCGGAGTCCCTCCCAGATGCGAGAACAGTACTCCATACAAGGGCGAATAAGACCCTTATATATTTGGAGTAACTTCTCAGAAGAAAAAAATTCTTGCAACCTGAACAGAACTCCCAGCTTCTTAGAGGCCGCTTTAGCAACCATTGTGGTATGTGGTTTCCAAGAGGTTATTCATAATGTTTAGACCAAGAATGTTAAAGCTATTTACAGGTGAGACAGGAGAGCCATCGAAGAGGATAGGAAAGTTAGGAGGTGTTTTTGAGTGGGGAGATGTGAAAATGTTGAGTTTTTAAATTTTTTGAATTTCACAAGGTTGCTATGATCACACTGGGAAATCCCCACTGAATCAGCAATAATAGAATCGGAAAGTTGAAAATGAGAAACAACTCTAGAAACAAAAGAGGGAGCAGATTTGAAATAAATAGAAGAATGCAAAGTTGAGTCATCAGCGTTTGAGTGAACAGAGTTAGAAGTGAAATGAAAAGTAAGGAATAAAGTTGGAGATAAAACAGACCCTGAGGAACACCACAGTTGACAGAAAAGGAGGAAGAGGTTGCTCGATCTACAAGTGCCGAAATGGAACAATCTGAAAGAAAACTAGACAAGAGTAAGCAAAGGGAATAAGGAAACCCAAAGGAAGGAACCTTGGAATGCAGCGACGCATGCCATACCTAGTCAAAAGCCTTGGATATGTCAAGCACTACCACACAAGATTCCCGAAGTCCCTAAGGGCAGAAGACCATAGATCACTAAGATATGAAAGTAGGTGACCAGTTGACCTTGAGCATCGAAAGCCATACTGATGATAGGAACATAGGAAAATAGAGACAGTTAGAAGCTACAAGGGCCTATCAAGACTGTCCCAGTCCAAACAAATAATAACTATCAATACTAATACATGCATGAAAGACTAGGTCTATCCTATCCCTAGTCATCAGTTTACTCATGCAAAGATAAAAATAAAACTAAGCCCAATTATACATGCAATATTCAATGAACCATCACCCACTACAAAAAAAACTGCCCATTAGGCTTAGTCAAAGGTTGATCTAAAATTCATATATACTCACCAACTTGGCTTAGTCAAGTTATTCTATATAATACCTAAACCATCCATATATCTGTCTAACACCCTTTTAAATTTGACAAGAGAATCAGTCAACAATCTCTGGTGGCAATCCATTCCAAAAATTAACAACTCTATTACTGAAAGAGTATTTTCTTAGATCGAGATGGCATGGCTTCTTTTTAATTTTCTTATCATGTCCTCTAGTTATTCTTCCACGGTCCACTATAAAGCATTTTTCAATATCTGTATTACTGTTAGATGCAAATATTTTGTAAACTTGTATCATATTCCCTTCTGAGAAATCTCCTTTCAACTGAGAACATTCCTAACTCCTTCAACCTCTCTTCATAGCTCTTATTTTCAAAGCCAGAAATCATCCTTGTTGCTCGATGTTGTACTCTCTCCAGCATATCTATGTCTTTTCTTAAATGAGGAGCCCAAACCTGTGCACAATACTCTAATGCTGGCCTAACATAGCTATTATATAGCTTGCTTATAACCTCTTTGCTCTTGTAAACTACATTGCGATTAATTATACCTAACATCTTATTAGCTCTATTCTTTGCTTCCAAACATTGATCACCCACCTTCAGATTACTGCCTAATAATCACACCTAAATCCTTTTCTTGGTCCACAGTCTCAAGCCACTCCCCATTCATTTCACAATTAAATCCTTCATTTGAGTAACCTACATGAAGAACTTTACATTTTTTTCTATTAAAGTTCATTTGCCACCTCTCTGCCCAGCCAAGTCTATCTAGATCACCTTGAAGCTTTATGCATCCATCATTATTCCTTACTGAGGTGACCATTTTCGTATCATCTGCAAACTTAGAAACCTTACATGTAAGACCTTTGTCTAAATCATTTATATATATAAGGAACAAAAGTGGTCCCAGCACAGAACCCTGTGGGACCCCACTCTTTACCGTTTCCCATAATGACTTATTACCATTAAGTAATACACACTGCCTTCTGTTCTTTAACCACTCTTTAATCCAATTGTGTATCATTCCATCTATACCACACTGTGACAACTTTTGCATTAGCCTAACATGGGGTACCTTATCAAAAGCTTTGTTAAAGTCTAAATATATGACATCAACTGGATCACCCCTGTCTATACATTCAGTAATATATTCCATAAATTCTAGTAGATTTGTCTGACATGATCTACCCTTTCTAAAGCCATGCTGGGAGTTATATAGTATCTTATCATCTAAATGCTTCTCTATGTGACTTTTCATTAACTTTTCCAAAATTTTCACAACCAGAGATGTTAAACTAACTGGCCTATAGTTTCCTAAATCTTCTTTACTACCTTTTTTAAAAATGGGCACCACATATGCTGTTTTCCAGTCCTCAGGTACCTCTCCAAAAGCAATAGATCGCTTAAAAATCAGATACAGTGCCTTTGCAATACTTTGCCTTTGCAAGAAGAAGGCAATAAGTACCCCCAAACTAAAACCAGTAAAGACCCAAACCACCATTCTTCATACCGCCTGATCTCCCTCCTATCCACACTATGCAAACTCTTAGAAAAACTCATACTTACAAAAATACAACCACTCATACAAACCTCACACTTTCAACATGGATTCAAGAAATTCCACTCAACCACCATGTCCCTCACCACCATCTCTCAAAACATAATAAACGGCCTCAACTAAAAACCATCCCACAGGACCATACTCGTGGCCATCGATATCAACAAAGCATTTGATACAGTACCCAGACATAACCTTACACAAAAAATGCTACACTCTCCTATACCCAACAATTATTAAAAAAATGGATTTCCAATTTCCTATCTGATCATACAGCCCAAGTCTTCAACAAAAATCATCTTTCAAAAACAGTAAAACTATGAAATGGTGTCATACAGTCATACAGGGAGCCATCCTATCCCCTCTGCTATTTAATCTGTACACAGCAGACCTACCCACCCCACAGCCACCACACTCACTCACTCATACATCCAACAATTGGTAACATGGCTAAAATCATACAGAATGGCAGCTTTCCCTGAAAAATCCTCAATAACTTTTATTACTCCCGATAGACACCAATCTTCTATCCACCCACCATGTAAAACTAAATAATACCCACATTCCTCTAAATAAATCTCCAAAGGTCCTAGGCCTCACATACAACACACACTTCACCTTCTTAAAATACATTCAAAACATAACCAACACTGCAAACAGGAAACTAAACATCTTATGAACAATGTCACAAAACAACTTCAGTTACAAACTAACCACCCTCACCTTAGCATACAAACTGTTCATCAGACCACCACTTAATTATGCATCTCCAGCCTGGTACCCTGCCACCTCACCATCAAACACAGAGAAATTATTACAAAAAAATAAAAATACCGCTCTTCTAATTATCACAGGTAGCACTAGAACTACTCCAATTCAGCATTTACACGAAGAAACAAAAATACTCCCAATCCATATTCACCTTGACATGATAGTAACCAAATTCTACACAAACACCCTAGACATATCACACCCCTGTCACTATACCCTACAAAACCACACAAAACACTGTCTAAAATTACCTTCATCATCCCCTGCCCCATACTACAGTAACATATTCAGAACCATTCCACCTACTGCAAACAACACACCACTAATCAAACACATACAAACCATCATAACACAAAATTATCTCAACACCCGCCAACCAAATCATCTTCTCAACGAACAACCCCCCGACATAGCAAATACACAAAACACATTACCACGCAAAACCCAAATTACCCTATCCAGATTAAGGTCAGGCCACCACCCTAACCTACAAGCATACAAACATAGATTCAATATACAAAACACACTATCCCCAATATGTCAAAGATGTATACAAGAACCAGACACAACAGAACATCTTCTGAGATGACCCTCCCTTACACAACACAGAACCCTCCATTACATCACCTCTCTGAGAGACCTTTGGACACGGCTGGCGGCCGTCGCGGATTTCCTAAAGGCAGTGTGGCCCTTTCAGTGAGGAAGGTAAAAGGGGTAACAAAGTAAGTAAGTTTATATATATATATATATATATATATATATATATATATATATATATATATATATATATATATATATATATATATATATAATATATATATATATATATATATATTTTTTTTTTTTTTTTTTTTTTTTTTTTTTTTTTTTTTTTTTTTTTTTTTTTTTTTTTTTTTTTTTTTTTTTTTTTTTTTTTTTTTTTTTTTTTTTTTTTTAATTCTTGGTCAATTCCTTAACTTAGTCCAAACAAGACAAAATGTAGAAAACACCCTTTCAACTGAAGCTCAATTCTGTAGAAAGCTCAATAAGTTGCAGCAAAAATTTACAAAACCATGGTGGTGAATTGCTGGTTTACAATGTTAGATTCTCCATTACAGATCACAACTTTGCTGGTTTTTAATTGTTTATATTTGAGATTTGATTGTTAAACAGTTTTCAGAAACATCTTTTATCCTGAATGGGGTAAAACCTAATAAATAATCAGGATAAAAATAGAAATCCACTTTTCTGCCAACTCTTCCTGCGCATGTATTAATCTTCATCCTAATTTCATTATTGCAAAACTTGCACTTTGCTAGTTCTTCAATATCTGAAACCAGTCTATCCATACCATAAGTTACTTTCGGATCTCAGAGTATTGTTGTAACAAAGAAAAGCATTTTTTATCAAACTTAAATTATAATACAATATAAAAAATGAAAAAAATATATGCAATTACAATTAAAACTACAAATAAAAAAAAAAAATTTTTTCCAGAGGTTTTTTCTAGATTTAGGAGAAAAAATCCAGGCACAGTTTTTTTTTTTTTTTTTTCTTAAGAGGGTTTTTTGCCAACCCTAATTAGAATCAAGACAGAAATTTTGAAATAAAATGGAAATGACATTAACTGCATTATATATATATATATATATATATATATATATATATATATATATATATATATATATATATATATATATATATATATATATATATATATATATATATATATATATATATATATATATATATATATATATTGAATTTTACAATACTTTTAAGATTATAATTTTAAATAAATAACAAATGTAGCTTTGTTCTAAGACCCAAATTGATATACATAAAAACTCAAAGACTGAATTTGAAGTTAGACACAAGATACCAAATAACAAAGAATTAATTAATCAGGTGGTGAAAATATTATGTGAATTAATACTTTATCTAAAATTGTCATTGTTAAAATGATTAAATCTTGACCTATTCAAAATATCATTGTCATAACAAAAATGTTATACAATAATATATAAGCTAGTTATCACATGAGAAATACCAGTTAAAAAATATAAAAATCCTTAAAGAAAAACTTACAACAAATGAGAAGAATTCCAAGCCAACCAAGGATGAACAAGTAACATCTCAATACTTTAAGTTTCTTACACCATCTCATAATAATTTGAATT
This sequence comes from Armadillidium nasatum, assembly GCA_009176605.1. Classification (NCBI taxonomy): domain Eukaryota; kingdom Metazoa; phylum Arthropoda; class Malacostraca; order Isopoda; family Armadillidiidae; genus Armadillidium; species Armadillidium nasatum. The sequence goes on from SEYY01023872.1 coordinate 66,192, forward strand.
TAAAGTGTATAACTTTCGTAAATAACTTTGACTATTTTGACACTATTGAAAAAAAAAAAAAAAAAAAAAAAAAAAAATATATATAATATATATATATATATATATATATATATATATAATATATATATATAT
>SEYY01023874.1:0-10000 GCA_009176605.1 Armadillidium nasatum
ATATATATATATATATATATATATATATATATATATATATATATAAACAATTATTAATAATTAATTGAATTACCAACATTTAATGCTCTATATTAACTGTCTCTATTTACTTATGTTCTAATTAGAGAAATTAATTGTTTTATTTTTATTCAAAATATGAATTAAGTGTTGAGAGTTCAGACACTAAAAATTAGGGATGGAGCGATACCAAATTTTTTACGATACCGATACCGATACCGATACTTAAAAATTCCCCGATACCGATACCAAAAAATATGCCAATACTTGCCGATACTACTACCGATACCGATACTTTAATCTTGTCCAAAAATTTTGCCGATACCAATACCGATACTGTAATTGCCGATACCTATGCCGATACTGCCGATACCGATACTTCACTCCATCCCTACTAAAAAAATATCTTTATTTATATATATTATATATATATATATATATATATATATATATATATATATATATATATATATATATATATATATATATATATATAATATATATAATATATATATATATATATAATAATATAATAATAAATATTAAATAGCAAAAGAGTACCATAAAATAATTTTAAAAATAAAAGTATAATTTTATTTTCTCATTTTCTTTAATTAAAATTTAAACACGGTAATAGATTGTTAATTTATTTTAATTTAATTTTAATTTTTTTTTTTTTTTTTTTTTTTTTTTTTTTTTTTAAAGATTTTTTTTTTTTTTTTTTTTTTTTTTTTTTTTTTTTTTTTTTTTTTTTTATTTTAATTTAATTTTAATTTTAATTTTCTATTTTAATTTAAAAAAAAATTTAAAATAACTTTTTTTTTTTTAAAAATTATAAATTTAAATTTAACTCAATTAACTAATTATATTTACTTATTATTATAATTATTTATTATTTCACATGGAGCCCCAGGGGACTACTTAAGCTTTCAAGAGCTACTCAAGAAAAAAATCTTATTTCGGGGGTCCATAATTTGAGCTAAGCCTTAGCTATATGAGTATTTGAGGTCCACATACGTAAGGTTAGGATTCAGGGGCTTTACATGGACACAAGGGGTCCACAAGCCCCCCCCAAAAAAATGGAAACCCCTCTGACTTAGGCGAATAAACTTACTAATAACAAAAAAGGTTTTTTAAGTTGTAGCTAAAACCATAAAAGAAATACAATATCAACCATATATATATATATCATCATCATCATCACCGTCCAACCTGGTAGGCTGATACCTGTCAGGTGCTACTCCTCCAGAATCTTGTTAGGTCCTGTGTGAGGAGCAGCCTTGGTTACTTGAGCAGCTTCAATTTTACGTAGCCGGCTTGCTGGGCCTGTCGCTACAACTTCCCATTGTTTCCTATGAGAGAAATTCTATGGGAAGAAATTTGAAATAGTTGATAAGGTTTCTAACCCCTCTCAGCTGCTGAAAAGAAGCCCTCTTCTAGGGGTAAAGATGTGGATGTCCGCAATGAAACTCAATCTCTTCAGAATAGATTTTAAGTTGTATTGGCCTAAATCTTGATGTGTTAATTTGAATAGTTTAATTTTGAATTGTAAAAGGAATAGACTTGCACTACTTTTAAACTTCACACCAACCTATCTTTAAATTTAATAATTTTTAATATTTTGTGGTTTTAAAATCATATTTTTTTTTTCCGAAATGTAAATTTGTTTTGTTACATGTTTCTAAATTTTTCTCACTGACTTAAGATCTCTTCTTTACAAACTACTCTTAAGCAAATTTTCTATTATTCTTTCAATCCTGATGACAACAAACTCTCCTCATTTTTTTCTTTTTCAATTCTTTTTTTTATTCATTATTTTGCTCGAACAACATCCAGATAATAATATATATATATATATATATATATATATATATATATATATAATATATATATATATATATATATATATATATATAATATATCATATATATATATATATATATATATATATATATATATATATATATATATATATATATATATATATATATATATATATATATATATATATATATATATATATATATATATATATATATATATATATATATATATATATATATATATATATATATATATATATATCATATATTTTTGTACTTACATTTATTTATAAAGAAGATCTATTTTCCTATCTTTCCTTAGAGCATATCTCTTTATTATTTTTTCATGCCATGAAGAGTCACTTGATAGCTCCGTTAAAAGCTCTTTTTCTATGGAAAGTAAAGACAAGAATGAGAGACGTTCCTGTCCTATAGTGTTCCTTGAGCAGCTTTTAATGCGATTTAAGCATGAAAAACTCCTTTCTACTGACGCTGTAGTTGCTGGAATGGTACCAATTAGACTAAAAAGTCTAAAAGTTTGTTGCAGTGTTATACACAAGTCATTCTCCACAATATTTTTCAAAATAGATTCTACATCTTTATCGTGAAAAAGTTTGCGGTTTTCTTCAGCATAGACTATATTTAACTCGTTTCGAAGAACATTATCATTAAAATAGTTTCCGTAAGTGTCCATCAGCGACTTCAGAGAATCGCTGGGAAATATTTTTTGAAATTTTGCAAACTGACAGGAATCTGCAAGTGCGAGAAATTTTAAAGCTGACATGTTGGAGAATCGAGTATTTATTTGAGTAGTAATATTATCTAAGACAGAATAATAATTCATTTTATAATGGCAAGACACAGAAGATTCATTATTTATTTTATTTCTTAAAGTACGTGGACCCTTTCCAGTTTCAATCTCAGCTTTTTTCATATAACTTAGGAAATTAGCATCATTTCGCATGTCATGTAGAGCTCTTTCACAAATAGATATATTTGAAATGCACATCTGAATATCTATTGTTTTTTTCTGGAGGACATTATACAGAATTTCAGTTTTCAGAAATATGTCATTGAAGATTAGTAAATAGAAAACAAAGTCAAATTCACACAATTTATTCTTGTAAGCCTCTGCTTGCCGGATTGTTTTGCTATTTGTACTTTCAGTTTTCATAAGTTCTTCGAACACTTCAATCAGCCCTTTTCTTTCTTTGAAAATAGAATTTACGATTTTAGAATTCGAATTCCACCTCACTTCACTGTGCGTTGGTATTCTTTTATTCACTATTCGATCTAAAACAGCAGTTCGTTTTGGCTGACTTATGAAAAAACGAAGTTATTCCTTGTAAATTTGCAAAGAGAATATTAATGGCTGATACATTGTGACAGCTATGCTGTAGGACAAGTTTCAATCGATGTGCCAAACAATTAGTAAAAAGTGCTTGAGGAGCTAGACTACGAATTTTTGCCTGAAGCCCATTTAGCTCAGAAGACATTACACTAGCGCCATCATATGTTTGTGCAACGAGTTTATTTTTAAAATCAAATGGTTCTAATATTTCTACAAGTTTTTGGCATATTCCTGTTGCGCTTCGGTTTTCACCTACATCGTAAAAGCCTAAAAAATGCTCTTTTATTTTACCCAAAGAATCAACACAACGACAAATTACGGAACACTGAGTTAATTCAGATTTATCTGTCGTTTCATCGACTTGGATAGAAAAAAAGGGTGAGTCACGTATTATGTTGCAAATGGTTTCCTTTATTTCCATAGCTATGCACTCGATAATGTCGTTCTGAATAGTTTTTGACAGACCAGTAAATCCACGCATCTTTTCCCAATGGTTTTTTAATTCTTCATTATTATTCATCATCACAAAGAAAAACTCTTTAAAATTCCCTTGGTTGTACGAATCTTTAGATTCATCATGTCCACGGAAAGATAACTCTTGTTTAGCCAGTAGACAAGTAAGATCAATTAGTACTTTGAATATCTGTCTATTTTTAGCAACTATTTCATTAAATGCCTTTCTTGATCTTTTTGCTTGCTCGTTTATTTGTTCCAAAACGGTCAAGGACTCTTTACTTAATGTCTTAAAAGTAACTTCATTTTGAATGTGGTCTTTCGAACTAGAGTGCCTATCCAAGGCAATAGACAGATTTTTCCAGTCGTTATACCCTTCATTACACCATACATTTCTCTTTCTTCCTATAAGAGTACATGGCCAACAAAATAAACGATTTTTTTGTAAACTACCACAAAGCCACAAAAATTTATCATACCATGTCGATTTAAATGCTCTAGTACCTTTTTTACAAACATGTATATGGGTAAGTTTTGGTGTTGTTCTCCCTTCTTTTAAAATTAATCTTTTTTCCTCCTCAGATCTTGAAGCAAAAGGATTCTCTAATAAAGAAGCTATTATGTCATTACTGAAGTTCATTTTCACCAGTAAAATATTAATATTAATTTTCTACAGAAAAATGCATATATATATATATATATATATATATATATATATATATATATATATATATATATATATATATATATATATATATATATATATATATATATATATATATATTTGTACTTGCATTTATTTATTTTTCTTTCTTTCCCCTGAGCAAAATCTTTAATTTCTCATGCAATGTTGAGTCACTTCTTTTTAAAAACTAACAGCTCATTTTTTATTAAAAACACACAAATCAGTAATAAATTAATATTTAATAAATGATATTTAAACAAACTTTAGCACAAAAAAAAAATTAAAGAACGTAGACTCAATATTAGGCTTTGATACGAAGAACAAAAAGGCGCGTATGGAGACGCCTGCCTCACTGACTCATACTGACTCAGATCTAGAGTCTTATCGATACACATAGTATATTTTTTATATTGTGTTACAAGTCAGTTTTCAGTATTCTATATAAATTATGAATTAAATAAATTGGGGCAAGAGATGATCAAGTTAAAATACATTATTATTATTATTATTATTATTATTATTATTATTTCTGACAATGTAATTTAAATTTTATTTAAAAAAAAGGACTGCTTTAGAGACCACAATAGAATGAGTAGTATATATTTATACTGTGAAGAGTCGGCGTAGGGAGATGATGCCTACAGTTGCCGAGAAGGAATATATTTTTTTGACCGAGAAAATTACTATCTTCACTCAGCGCTAGTATGAAAAAAGGGAATTAGGTTCAAATTTACGTCGGCGGCTTTTAGTATGCCTTTAAAATCATATCATATATATATATATATATATATATATATATATATATATATATATATATATATATATATGCTAACTTTGTAATATTTTTGGGTTCAAAAAAGCAAGTAGGCGTTGCCTACTCTGCCTACCCTGAAAAGCCGCCACTGATATATATATACACAATTAAAACCCCACAGGAAAATTAAAACACAAATTTTAAAAAAAAAGCGAGGCTTTCGAAGGAACAACCGTCCTTCCTCTTTCAGGCTCAAGTTTCAGTATTAAACTTGAGCCTGAAAGAGGAAGGACGGTTGTTCCTTCGAAAGCCTCGCTCTTTTTTTTAAATTTGTTTTAATTTTACTGTGGGGTTTTAATTGTATAAAGCAAAACACGGTTATAGTGTTCTTTTTGTCTCTCTCTCTCTCTCTCTCTTATATATATATATATATATATATATATATATATATATATATATATATATATATATATATATATATATATATATATATATATATATATATATATATATATATATATATATATATATATATATATATATATATATATATATATATATGTAAATATATATAATTTAACAGTTTACTGAAGTAAATAATTAAATTAAAAAAAATATAAAGTAAAATGAATATTAATAAAAAGTTAATTTTTTGTTTGTTTATTGCTTAATTTAATTGCATAAATAAATAAATAAATAAATAAAATAAATAAATATAGAAAAGTAAATAAATAGGAATAAATAAATGTTAATTACAAGTCCAATTTTATTTGTTAATGTAAAAATAAATAAATTTTGAAATTTGAAAATTATTTTCTAAATTAAATATTTGCAAAATTAAAAAAAAATATAAATAGATTAATAATTAATATATTAATAATATTAATAATTATTTAATAAAATTTTGTTTTGAAATTTCAAAAATTATTTTCTAAATTAAAAATATTTGTAAAATTAAAAATAAATAGATTAATAATTAATATATTAATAATTATTTAATAAAATTATAAAATCTTGTTTAATTTATTTGTCTATTTAATCCCAAGACCATTTCCATCTGCCTTTTCTGTTTAACATTTCTGAGTTCATATTTCTGTCATTGTTTTCTGTCATATTTCTGTCAGTTTATCTGTCTGTCACTTCGCAACAATTTCTCTCTGTCAAAATTTCATACTCCAGTATTTATGTCATCAACATTTTTTTTTTTTTTTTTTTTTACATTATTTGCAAATCAATTTTTTATTATATATTTTTTTTACATTATTTGCAAATCTATTTTTTTATTATATTCCTTTCGAATACTTCTCATTTGTATTCATATATTCGTGGAATTTCATAAAATATTCACCATTTTTCGTCACATCTTCTTCCAATGCACTTCCCTTATTAACCGCATAATGGTCGTTCATTTGCAGATTTTATGTCACTTTTTACTTTAAAAACTTTTTTTTTTAAGATGGAGTTACATAAATAAAAAAAAGCTTAAATTATATTTTAAGATTTATTTTTTTTTTCCTTTAAGAATCGGTTTTTTAAGATAGCTATAAAACTTTAATAAAGTTTCCCAAAAAAGCCTAACTCAAGCGTAGTTGATTCCAAATTATTTCGAAACGAGTAGGATTCACCGATACTAAAATTCTCTTTCTATGGGCAGAAAGAGATGATAAAATTTTGGTAAAATTGTATTGGGTAAAAGTAGGATTCACCGATACAAATTTACTCCTTTCAAATCGATACCGAGAGTAAAATTTAAAAGTTAGTTTTCTTTATTTTCGTTTACTGGTCTAGTGAAGGATATAAATAGGATATAAAAAATATCCTTTATTTATTATATTTGGAGACATGTATAGAAATTATTTGAGAAATAAAAATGCTGACGTATTCTAAATTTATCTGTTAGTATGAGATCAGCAATTTCGACAATAAATTATATCAGAAGCTTTATAAAAAAAAAGCAGTTAACTAAAATTATAAAACTCACAAAATCAATTTTATCAAAAAAAAAAAAAAAATTTTAGAAAAAAAAATTATATTTTTAAATTTAGCTTTATTTCATTAGTTAACATTATACAAATATTCAATTACAAAATACATATTTATCCAGAGTATAAAATTTACATAATATTCAATTTAGTAATAGATTTCATTACTATTTATTTTACGAATATTTAAAAATGAATTAAAAAAAAAAAAAAAATGTATAATAATAATATTAATATTTAATATTTTATTTCAGGTAGTTATAATTCTTAAAATTAAACATTGATTTAATTATTTATTAATGATAACTATGTAGCAAATATAATTATAATGATGATGGTAATAATAATAATAAAAATTAATATAAAAATGAATTAATAAAAATAAAATAAATAATTATATGTTAATGATTAAAATAGTAAATATAAGTAAAATTAAATAAAAATACATGCATGACGATTAAAATGGTAAAAATATAAAAAAACATGAATTGAATAATAATACTAATACTAATAATAATAATAATAATAATAAATTATATTTATATTGTTTCTAATACTATTTTAATTATTATTAGTTATTATTATCATTATTATTATTATTATTATTATTATTATACCATTATTTTTTTTTTTTTTTTTTTTTTTTTTTATTTTTAATTATTTTTAATTATTAATTATCATTAATTAAAATTATTATTATTATTATTATTATTATTATTATTATTATTATTATTATTATTATTATTAATTACTATATTATTATTATTATTACCATTATTGACAACAATCTGTTATAACCTATATTTTACATGTTATCATTAATTACAAAGCATCATTAATTATTATTAATTGAGAAATTCAATACCAGCTCTTATTTTAGTAAAATGAATAAATAATTATTTAAATATTACTTCAAATATTGAGTTTAATTTCTAGATAATAATTCTTGAAGAACAATTTCATATAATGATGGCGTCATGCGTTTAAGAACGAAACACGTCAAGTGGAAATAAATTAAATAAATTATTAAAATATATTATTAATTATTATTGTTTGATCATCATTATTATTATTTTTATTATTATTATTATTATTATTATTATTATTATTATTATTATTATCATATTTTGATCATTATTATTATTATTGTTGTTATTGATCATTGATCATTATATATGTTTATTGTTTGATTTATTATAATTGTTGTTGTTAGTATTAAATTTATTTCAATTAACTTTATTATTATAAATATAATTGTCATTTTTCATTACCATTATTAATATTCTTATTAACATTAATTTTTAAGATTTATGATTATCAAATAATAAACTTATTACTATTAATGTTATTACTACATAAAGTATCTTTAATGAAGTTACCAAATGTCAATCTACATTGATACTGGTAATAGTGTTGCAATTAGCAGCTCGTTATCAAGATATTATTACTACTATTTTTTATCATTAAATATTTTGCGTTTTTAATATTTTTATTATTATTAATTATATTATTGATATTGTTATTATTATAATAGATAACAACTTTTTAACTTATTTTCTTGATAATATTTTATCAACTATTTTATTATTTTAATATTTTTATTATTATTATTATTATTGATATTGTTATTATTATAATAGATAACAGACTATTTTAACTTATTTTCTTGATAATATTATTACTACTATTTTTATCATTAAATATTTTTATCATTTTTAAATATTTTATCATTATTATTACTAATTATTATTATTGATATTGTTATTATTATAATAGATAACAGACTATTTCAACTTATTGATAATATTATTACTACTACTTTTATCATTATTTTTATTATTTTTTATATTTTTATCATTATTATTATTAATTTTATTGATATTGTTATTATTATAAGATAACAGACTATTTTAATTTATTTTCTTGATATTTTCTTTAATTATAGAGCTTTAATAACTGAGAAGTTTAATAGGTTGATGAGAATTTACTGTTGATTTGAGAGGAAAATATTCCTAATTTATTTAAACTTCAGTCTTGGGACTAATTATTTTATAAAGGCGGAAAGGATTCAGCTAATTAATTCGTTTATATATATATATATATATATATATATATATATATATATATATATATATATATATATATATATATATATTATATCTGGTGCATAAGTGTGTTTCAATAATTTCTGCAATATTTAGTCTTTATTCTAATTCAACTTTGTTGAATACCATTTCTCTTATTGTTATTCTCATCTTTTGTTTTTGATAGAATCACAGGTGTTTTGAATGTTTTGACAGTAAACTCTTCTCTGTTTGACAGTAAGCCCTTCTCTATTCCCATTTATTCATTTATTTATTCTTTAAAACGAATCTGTTTGTTCTCGTGTTGCTGACTTGAAGTCCTCTGAAATATCAATTATAGTTTCGATATTTTAGAAAATCTGCATCTAAATTAACCTCTGTGTGTGTGTGTTCCCCCTCCCCTAACTCCTTCAATTTTCTTTTTTTTTTTCTTTATTGGTCTTCTCCTTTTTCTGATAGTCACACCTTGTTATATCAATGTTAGCATTATGCACTCACAATAATTTTCTTCTAGTTTTCAAAATACAGTTTGTGAACCTGCCTATCAATTCTCTATCCACAACTACCTTTAGCAGTTGGTTTGGCTCCATATTAACTTCCTAATAACCATGGAAATGACCATCTACACTCCTACATAACAGATCTTCACCAGGCCTTTTGACAAATTTTTCTTTTTCTTCGTTTCTTTGACCACTTTATCTTTGGATCCTGTTTTATTACTCCGTCTCCCAAAGGAATGGACTCTGCTTTCGCGAAGAAACTGCTTTCTCGGTTTAGTATTGCAATTCGATAGGACAAATGATAGCATGTCTAATACTATTGTGTGAAGGGTCATTCGAAGTGTGCTAAA
>SEYY01023874.1:25000-30000 GCA_009176605.1 Armadillidium nasatum
TTTTTTAAAATTTAACAAATTTAAAAAAACTATTAGAAAAATAAATTTTTTAAAAAGTTTTTAATTCATCAATATATATATATATATATATATATATATATATATATATATATATATATATATATATATATATATATATATATATATATATATATATATATATATATATATATATATATATATATATTCTCTAATGAGAAAGGTTAGAAACATATCCCATTTAGTTAGAAAAAAGTTAACTAGTTTAATTCCATACCCGATCAATCAATGGCCGATGTGAACTGGATATATTGCGTTAAAAAGTGCTGACATCATCATAGGAAACATGAGAAATAAAAGCTTTGTGTGAATTCCAGGCTTTGCTAGTGGTGTACATGTATGTAAGAATGAACAAAGCAGTTAAGAGTTGGATAGAGAACGAATGAGAGAGAGAGAGAGAGAGAGAGAGAGAGAGAGAGAGAGAGAGAGAGAGAGAGAGAGAGTCTTCAGGAAAGGTGGTAATGTGATTAGAGTTCGGGAGAGAAAAGGTTGTTGTAATAGGGATAGTATAGAGAGTGAGAGTTATTGAAGATTTCTATGGAAGGAAGAGACTGCCGAGTGTTAGTAAGAGTAGGAGAGTTAATAAAGCGAAATGCCTTTGATTTCCCTATTTAAACAAGGGCTGTGGGATGCACATAAGGATGAACACCTTTATACAGAGCAAGAAACTAAGGTAGCGGGATGAAACACTGAACATCCATCATCTTATAGAAGCTTGTTAAAGGAGAGAAATGTGATCCTTCCAAGAAAGAAAGAAAGAAAAAAAAAAAAAACAATAGTCGAAGATCTTAGTTTTGAGGTTTAGAAAATGTTACAGTTGTGTGGAAGATTTATTCGAGTACTCAGAGGAAGGAAATTTGAGACAATGAAAAAAAATCATTTCTCTGTACCAATTTGAAATACGAGAATGGTAAGATTTTAGTTACTCTAACTTCATATATCAACAATAGGCCTAGCAAGCTGTTTCTTGAAGGCGGCAGATAATATAAACTCTTAGTTTCTTTCATCTCTTACAGTTTGTCTTAAATGTTAAGTAAAATCTATTAGGATGTCAGTTATTAGTTAACCTTTTAGTTAGGATAGGGATTTAAACTAGTTGCGATTATCAATAAAGATATTAACCATAAGTATTTAAAAATTCGATATTTATTTATATCATTTTAATATATATATATATATATATATATATATATATTATATATATATATATATATATATATATATATATATATATATATATATATATATATATATATATATATATATATATATAATACTTTTTGTCATAAAATATCTTTTAAAATTTTCTAAGTTCATTTTTTTTACGTATATGCAAGATAACTAGTTTTTAAATTGATTTTTGAGCGAAATAAATATATATATATATATATATATATATATATATATATATATATATATATATATATATATATATATATATATATATATATATATATATATATATATATATATATATATATATATATATATTTTATTAACTGCTAGTGATGTTATAGTTTCGAGGAATCGAACTCGGGCCCCAAAAGATAAGTCCACGGTTTATTTATCATAGTGGTTATCAAAATTATATATATATATATATATATATATATATATATATATATATATATATATATATATATATATATATATATATATATATATATATATATATATATATATATATTATATATATATATATATAATATCTTGGGTAATCCAATATGAAGTTTTGTGAACCCTATACCATTACCTTATTTGTCGAAGTAGTAGTAACGTACGATATTGTCGATCATGGGATGGTCAGATAAGCTTAACGGTCTTCTCTGAAATTGCGTGCAATGTTGTATTTTCAAGTACCTTCCTGACCATTTTTTGTTGTCTGTTCACGGTTCCCCACGGATTCCTTTTCCCCAGATTCGAGCCGATTTCAGCCTAATTGAGCCTCAAAAAGGGGGTTAGGAAAGACTGTGAGGTGTACGTTGCAATCCCGAACACTCGGGTAACAACCTGACACCGGTTTTGGGGAGTTCACGGGGCTCCTTCCGACTTGAGTCCAATTTCGATGATGGTATGAACCCCCTCAAAACAATGTCATTAAAGGGAGTGAGGTTGATTTCAGCGGGGTGATTTGCAATTGAAAATTAACCTTTAGGCTTTATCTGCCCGTTCCAAGATCGAATATATCGGTTGGTTACTACTTACAGTATAACAAACGAAATACCACAAGAAGACTTTATATCTGCTTTGCTTATAGAAAATTTTCCCCATTTGGCAACCCTATGAAAATATCATATCGAAATTTTATGCAATAAGACTCGTCGTACATTTGAGAGTGATTTTTTTTTCCTTTTTTTTTTATGAAACTAGTTCGGAGTTTTAGAAATGAGAAAAGAATGATTTATATATATATATATATATATATATATATATATATATATATATATATATATATATATATATATATATATATATATATATATATATATATATATATATATATATATATATATATATATATACCTTGAAGTTTTAATATTTTTATTCCTAAAGATTTATTTGCAAATTATTTATTAAAGACAAAAAAAAATTGTTGAGTAAAAATTTTCAGTTCATTAAAGATATGAATAAATAAATAAAGAAATAGAATGCAATATATTCTTTCGAATAATAATAATAATAATAATAATAATAATAATAATAATAATAATAATAATAAAATAATACTAACAAAAATACGGAAATAAGAAAAAGAAATTATAAAGAATAGAAAAAGAAGAAACAGAAAAAGAAAAAGAAAGAAAAAAAAGGAGAATAACTATGAAAATCGTTAAAGAATAAAAGTGAACCATTAATAATAATGAGTTCTTTCATTACCAGTTCCGCGAGCATAAAGAGAAAAGATGCCTGTATCCAAAATCGTACTTTTATTCTAATGATGTCACCCACTGACCTCCTTTTCCATTCGGCAGGAATTGATGTAGACTGTAGAGACTCCCTAAATAATGATGTAATATAAGAAGACCTCACCACACGCATTTCATTACAAAACAATGTTTAATTACAGATTAACTGACTCTTCAAACAGAGGTCTCTCTCTCTCTCCCTCCCTCTCTCTCTGTCATATATATATATATATATATATATATATATATATATATATATATATATATATATATATATATATATATATATATATATATATATATATATATATATATATATATATAATTAAATTTTTAATTAATATATAGATTCAATTACCTTTTGAGTCCACTCAATTAATAAAATTAAATTAAAATATTAATAAAATTAAATTAAAATATTGGTCGTATTATTAAATAAATGTTATCATTCATTCTCAAGAGAGAACTCGATTAGTTGAGAGAATTCAATTATAAAATTTCAGTTAAACATAAAAAAATTTCAAATTCATTATATATTATTATTATTATTATTATTATTATTATTATTATTATTATTATTATAATTATTCTGTTGTCGTTGTTATTGATGTAGTTGTTGGTTTATTATTATTACTATTACTTTTATCATTATTATTTATTTTGTAGTTGTTGGTTTTATTATTATTATTATTATTATTATTATTATTATTTTGTTATAGTAGCAGTTTTTGGTATACCATTATTATTTTTATTTTTATTATATTATGTTTTCGTTGTTGGTTTTATTATTATTATTATTATTATTATTATTATTATTATTATTATTATTATTTTATTATAATAGTTTTTTTTTGTTTTACCATTATTCTTATTCTTATTATTATTATTATTATTATTATTATTATTATTATTATTATTATTATTATTGAAGACTGTTTTTACTAGGAACTTATAAAAACTAATGATATTGAAATTTGTCATTAGTTTTCAATGAGTGATTAAAGTTCAAAGTTGTGGGATTGAAGTTAATAGGACTCTAGTTCTGATTTTGATTAAGGGATCATGGGATTCCAATTCTGGGACTCACTATTTGGGATTATGCGGTTTTCCAAACCCAACCTTAATTCTGAACTCTGATCTATCAAAATTTACCGCCAAAAAGATCCCATACTCCGATCCTTATCTCAATCAAGATCCAAATTTCGAATCTATATCCCGATTCCTAAACCAATCCCAATCGGATCTGTATCCTGATTCCTAAACCAATTCCGATCGGATCTGTATCCCGATTCCCAGACCAATCCCAATCGGATCTGTATCCCGATTCCTAAACCAATCCCAATCGGATCTGTATCCTGATTCCTAAACCAATTCCGATCGGATCTGTATCCCGATTCCCAGACCAATCCCAATCGGATCTGTATCCCGATTCCTAAACCAATCCCAATCGGATCTGTATCCTGATTCCTAAACCAATTCCTATCGGATCTGTATCCCGATTCCCAAACCAATCCCAATCGGATCTGTATCCTGATTCCTAAACCAATCCCAATCGGATCTGTATCCCGATTCTTAAACCAATTCCGATCGGATCTGTATCCCGATTCCCAGACCAATCCCAATCGGATCTGTATCCCGATTTCTAAACCAATCCCGAATTAAATCATTATCATAATTACGGATCTGAATTCCGTCTAAGATCAATATCATGATCCCAATTCTACTTACAAACCTGAATCCTATTCAGACCCAGTTTCGACCACAGAACCTTGGAACAAACTCTCTACAAAATGCAATAAAATGTAACTGAATACACTACGATACGTGAAATTAAAGACAAAGACGTTATTAATGGTTTCATTTTAACGGTTTTATGGAGAATCTAAATCAAACGTCGACATGCTAAAATATTTGTTAATTTGTTCCTTCGTTCAATTATCTTGCTCTAAACCATTTATAACACAAATAACATTGACATATATATATATATATATATATATATATATATATATA
This sequence comes from Armadillidium nasatum, assembly GCA_009176605.1. Classification (NCBI taxonomy): domain Eukaryota; kingdom Metazoa; phylum Arthropoda; class Malacostraca; order Isopoda; family Armadillidiidae; genus Armadillidium; species Armadillidium nasatum. The sequence goes on from SEYY01023874.1 coordinate 29,959, forward strand.
TATATATATATATATATATATATATATATATATATATATATA
>SEYY01023874.1:50000-52500 GCA_009176605.1 Armadillidium nasatum
ATATATATATATATATATATATATATATATATATATATATATATATATATATATATAATAATAATAATGTAACAGTACCTGAAACATAAATACAATATATTAATAAATTATAATAAAAAAAAAATTATTATTATTATGACTAAAAAGAGGAAGAAGACAAAATCGCCATCATTAAATCTCGATTAAAAAAAAAAAAAAATAAAAAAAATAAAAAAAAAAAAGTTCCGCCTCTTTTTTCCAAATAGGGGGAAGGGGGCGGGGGTCAATGGGGGGGAAAATTAATTTTTAAAATTCTTTTAATTGGAAACCAGAGACCCATTACAAGAAGTTACGTTGCAACGATTAGGATAGAAAATGGGACAAATTCGCCGTTAGGAACGTTAAACAATTTTAAATTTTCAATATATTTATATTCTTTTAAATGGGTCAGAAAAACCCCCTTCTAAACACTCATTTTAAATAATAATAATAATAGTAATCAAAAATAATAACGATAATACATACGAATATAATATATATATATATATATATATATATATATATATATATATATATATATATATATATATATATATATATATATATATATATATATATATATATATATATATATATCCTTTGGTGGGCAAAGGTCAGAGAGATACCAATATCCATCAGAGTTGGGAAAATGCCAGAATTATTGTTGTTAATGGCCGACATGTCCCGATACAAGGCTTTTGAAAGTGTGCAAGTCAAAAGTTGGAAAAACAGATAACGGAAGTAGGTTCCAGACTTGACAGGGTTGTACATGTAAGACTGAGCATAGCTGTTAAGTCTGGGGTCGGAGAGTTGCACAGAGAAAGTATGAGATGTATAGAAAGTCGTGTCTCACGAGCCCTTCTGAATGGAGAAGGTATGCGACGTGAGAGTTCAGAAGAGCAATGTTCGTTGTAATAGCGATAGTACAGAGCGAATGACTAAACAATTTGACAGGCAGAAAGAGTTTGGAGAGAATTAATGAGAGCGGGAGAGTTCATGATACGAAAAGCCTCAAACTCCACCTTCTCAAGGAGAGCTGTATGTGTGGAACCACCCTAGATGTGTAAAGCATACTCCATACAGGGGCGAACGAGCAAGCAACTGGGGTGGCGGGAAGAAATTACGAAGGCGCCTCAGAACACCCATCCTCTTAGAAGCTTGTTTAGAAAGAATTAATGTGATCTTTCCAAAAAAGATCACGAGAAAACGATCCGAGAATATTATGAACAGACAAAGGTTTGAATTATGTTTTCGAAGAAGAAGTCATAGTTGTGTGGAAGGTTACGTCGAATAGAAAAATGGAGGAATTGAGTTTTTGAGACATTGAAAACGACCACGTTTTATCTACCCCAATGTGAAATACGAGAATGATCAGAGGTCAGTTTCTCCATGGCCACACTTCTTGCATCAATTAACTGATGTTGGAAAGGAGTAGTGAAGGGTAGAGTCATCAGCATAGGAGTGGATAGGTGATGAAGGAATAGAGAGGTCATCAATGAAAAGTAGAAAAAGAGTTGGGGATAGGACAGATCCCTGAGGAACACCACTATTTATAGATTTAAAGCAAAGAAGTTCAGAAGACTCGAAATCAGAGACACGAGTATATATATATATATATATATATATATATATATATATATATATATATATATATATATATATATATATATATATATATATATATATATATATATATATATATATATATATATATATATATATGAAAATTAAATAATAAAAATGATAAAATTAATTTATTATAAACAAAAGGACCAATTGTACCCGACAACTTAGTGCAAAAGAAAATATTTGTCCGAATACTTCTAAACTTTATTTATTTTCTTGAATAGCAAGGTCAAGAATGAATTGTTCTTTATTAAAGGGGAAATAAAGAAATGAATTTTAAATTTATGAAGTTTTTTTTAAATTATTTTAATTTAAATTTATGTTTTTTTTTTTTTTTAATTTAAAATATTATAATCAATGTGGGAGGTTGTTTTGTTTGTTTCATGGTTTTAATGTATACTTTTTTGTATGTTTGTATTTATAGATTTGTATTTATAATATTTGTATCTATTAGGGATGGAGTGAAATATCGGTATGGGTATCGGCAGTATCGGCATATTTTTGAGTATCGGTATCGGTAAAATTTTTGGACAAGAGTAAAGTATCGGTATCGGTAGTAGTATCGGCAAGTATCGGCATATTTTTAGGTATCGGTATCGGTAAAAATTTTGGTATCGCTCCATCCCTAGTATCTATAGATTCACGGTTTTGATGTATACTTCTTGGTATATTGTATTTATAGATTCAAGATTTTAATGTTTTCTTCTTTGTATATATTTTTAATCTATAGATTCACGGTTTTAATGTATATTTCTTGGTATATTTATATTTATAGATTCAAGGTTTTAATGTATATTTCTTGGTATATTTATATTTATAGATTCACGGTTTTAATGTATATTTCTTGGTATATTTA
>SEYY01023874.1:57500-62500 GCA_009176605.1 Armadillidium nasatum
TAAAAAAAAAAATAAATCGTAATTAAATTATATCAAAATTTTGTGGAAGCAACAAAACTTTCAAATATCATACTTTCGATGAAAATTTCAACATAAGTAATACGAATATAAAATTTAAATCTCGATTTGGATTGGGCGACAAGGCGGATCATGAAAATAGTTCTTCGCATGGTCTAGGGTCTGGGATTCCTTTTAAGCAGTTTTTTTTTTTTTTTTTTTTTGTCTTCCATGTACGACTATTTTCCTGCAGTTACGCCACCCTGCATCATGCGGGATACGGTGTGATGCATAAAAAAAAAAAAAAAAAAAAAATATATATATATATATATATATATATATATATATATATATATATATATATATAATATATATATATATATATATATATATATATATATATATATATATATATATATATATATATATATATATATATATATATATATATATATATATCTGAGCTCATTAGGCCTCTGACAAAAATGGAGGACCATTATTAATTCCGTTCTTTCTGACGTTTTCGAACCTCTCCTTAACAGGAAGATTAGGATACATCTCAACTCTTCTAATCTTTAATCACCAGAATGGTTTTTTTTTAAAGAACGCTCCGCTAGTGATCTTTCTCTTCTCTCAGATTCTTTGTCCTCTCTATTCGTCGGCATTTCGATGATTTTTTCTTGCTATGACACTGGACATATCGAAAGTCTTTGATGCACTTTGGCACAAAAAAAAGTTATTCGAAACTTTCCTTTTTCGGTATTTATACTTCTCTGTGAGAGATATTCTCTCTCCTTTCCTATCCGGTCGATCAATAGCAGTTGTTATTAGATGGCCATCTTTCATCTTTTTAAACTTGTTAACAATGGTGTTCCTTAAGAGATTTGTCCCATCCTCAACTCTTTTTTTCAACTTTTCATTAATGATTTCATCACCAAAGAGGTTAGGTGTTCTGATTCACCTTCAATGTTTCTTCAAACCACCACAGTTGCTGGTTCTTTAAAGGGATGTTTTTCGCTCCTGCACGTAGTATGCCTCACAAATCTAAGGGTAGTTCCACTCTCACTCATTATGTAAGACTTTTCGTCTTCTCTACTCTTTTGCTGTCACTAATTCTTTCCAGAGAAGTGCCACATAACTCTATCGGTATTACAATGGGCATCACTCCTTCTACACTCTCCAATCGCATACTTCCTCCACTGAGCAGGACTCATGCGATAAGTTTTTCTATAGTCTCAATTTTTCTGAACAACTATCTGACTCCAAACTTAACTGCTACCCTTATTATATATACCCAACTGGTAAAGTCTGGAACACACTTCCTTAATCTACTTTCCAAACTTCCTTTGATTTGCGTACCTTCAAACACCGTGTATCGGGACATGTCAGCTTTTAGTTTGGTCCTTCTCCAACTATGGTAGAAATTGGTATTCCATCGCCTTTACCCACCAGAGTATATATATATATATATATATATATTATAATATATTATATATATATATATATATATATATATATATATATATATATATATATATATATATATATATATATATATATATTATATATTAAGCTAAACCCAAGGCTAATCATAAAAACAGTAATGGCAACTCTTTTTCAAACTAATCCTTTTAAATTATCCGGATTTTAAAAGAGAATTAAAATAAACTTTTTAAATAATTAATAAAATAATAAATTATTAAGAAATATTTGATACAGTAATTTTCTAATAGGGAATATTGTCCATTATTACAGATTGAATATGCGTCTAATAAAAATATATTAATGTATTACAGGAGGTTATAAGAGTCTTATAGAAATTATATTAGGTTATTACAGGTTACAGTCATCTTATATAAATTATCTTTGGTAATTATAGAGTGAATAATTTTTAATAGAAATTATATCCTTATATATTACAGATTTTTATAAAATATTTTGGATTATTCCACGAAGAATAACTGTCTAATAAAAATAATATCTTTATTATCTTTATATTATATATATATATATATATTATATATTTTTAATAATATTCCATTAATATAAGTAAAGAAAATCACCCGCCATTGTCATGCGAAGTAAAAAGGAGAATCGAAGCTGAAATTGTAGAGGAGACTATCAGGAGGATTAGGCTTAAAATGGTTTCTTTCTTTCTTTCTTTTTGCTGTCCTGAATTTCGACTTTCTCACGCACGAAGAATTTTAAAAAAAAAAAAAAAAAAAAAAAAAAAAAAAAAAAAAAAATTGATATTTCCTATGTCTGTCTGTCGTAGTAGTTATGTTCTCTTTTATGGGCTTTGTCGATATCTTAGTCTACTTTTTTTTACTTTTTTGTTTTTTTTTTGTTTGTTTGTTATATTTTTATACTATTTAAAGAAATAGTTTTTTTTTATTTCGAATATTTTTTTTCCATTGTGGAGTTTCATATTATATTTTATTTTATCTTTTTTAATATCCTTATTTTATAACATTATTTCTGTACTGCGCTTCTCTTCAATTCTGTATTCTGTCCACTTCTCATTTCTGTACTCTTTTCCTTTCATTTCTTAACTCTGTTCCCTTCAATTTCGTACTTTTATTTCCCCTCAGATTTCTGCACTTCGTTTCCCCTCATTTCTCTCTCTCCCCCTTTCCAGAATGGGAAAGACAATGGAGGCAAAAACGACGAGGGTCTGTCAATACCTGATATAACTCCAGAAGACATTTGATACTTTAATTGGCAGAAATAAAAAAAAAATATTCTGATCCCGTTTTTTATTTTCTATATTCTAGAATTCGATTATATTTAAAAAAAAAAAAAGATATAAGTAGTAGTTTTATCCCTTTATTAAATAATCGTAAAATTTTATTAATGTAATCCCGATAAGATTAGAAAATTATTGAGGTTGTAAAGGAACCCGCAGTGCGGACGGTATTAAATTCAACTATATATATATATATATATATATATATATATATATATATATATATATATATATATATATATATATATATATATATATATATATATATATATATATATATATATATATATATGTGTGTATGTGTGTGTGTGTGTTTGCGACTAAATAAGCTACAGCAAAGATTACCAAGACAATTCTGGAAATCGATAAGAAGGATAAAGCGAAACAGCTGAATAGAATCTCTAGATTGGATTAAGCTATTTAAAAAAAAAAAAAAAAAAAAAAAAAAGAGAGAGACAGAGAAGAGAAACCGTAAATGGAAATTGATTCTAATTAAATTAAATTGCTTTTTAAAAGTACTTTACCAGATACGAAAACAGAATCAAAATATTTGAGCAAATGTTCATTCTGGTGAAGAGGGGCAGCGCCAAAACAAAACCTGTGGTCTGGGTTAATACACTTCTAAAATAATGAAAGAGGCTAAAAATAAGAAAATATATATATATATATATATATATATATATATATATATATATATATATATATATATATATATATATATATATATATATATGTATGTATGTATGTATGTATGTATATGTATATATATATATATATATATATATATATATATATATATATATATATATATATATATATATATATATATATATATATATATATATATATATATATATATATATATATATATATATATATATATGTGCAAAGGCCAAAGGCCTACCGATTTCCACCACAGTTCGGGAAATACCGGAAATCTGGTCGTTAATGACCGACAAGTACAGATACACGGCGTTTAAAGTGTGCAAGTCAAAGAAAATTGAGAAAATAAATAAAGGGAAAGTGTGCCAGATTTTACCAGTAAAGTACATGCAAGATTGAGCATAGCGGTTAAGTCTGGGATCGGAGAGTTGAACAGAGAAAGGATGAGACTGTGTAGAATGTCGCATCAAACAAGCCCTTCTTAATGGAGGAGGTATGCTAAGGGAGAGTTCAGAAGAGCAGTGTCCGTTGTAATAGCGATAGCATAGAGAGAGTGACACAACAATTCGACGGGCAGAAAGAGATGGGAGAAAGTTATTAAGAGGAATATAGCTTATAAAACGAAAAGCTCTATATTCCACCTTTTCAAGAAGAGCTGTATGTGTGGAACCACCTCAGGTGCTTGAAACATATTGCATACAGGAGCAAACAACACCCCTATAAAGATCAATCAACTGGGGTGGCGTAAAAAATCACGAAGGCACCTCAGAACACCCATCCTCTTAGAAGCTTGTTTAGAGAGAGAAGTAATGTGATCTTTCCAAGAAAGATCACGAGAAAAAGAAACTCCGAGAATATTGAGAACAGATGAAGGTTTGAGTTGAGTGTTTTCGAAGAAGATGTCATAGTTGTGCGAAAGGTTGTGTCGAGTAGAAAGATGGAGGAATTGAGTTTTTAAGGCATCGAAAACGACCATGTTTTCTCTGCCCCAATTTGAAATATGAGAAAGATCAGAGGTTAATAGCTCCAAGGCCACCCTTCTGGCGTCAATTAACTGATATTATTATTATTATTATTATTATTATTATTATTATTATTATTATTATTATTATTATTAAAATGTCTTTCAAAGTGAAAGGAGCAATGAAGGGTGGAGTCAACAGCACGTGAGTGAATAGGAGATGAAATAGAGAGAGAAGGTCATTAATGAAAAGTAGAAAAAAAGTTGGGGATATAACATATCCCTACAGAACACCACTATTTATATATTTAAGGGAAGAACGGTGGCAGTCTACAACGGTTGCTATAGAACGACCAGAAAGTAAGTCAGAGAGAAGGATAGATTCCGAAAGAGGAAAGTTGGAAATCAAAGTTTTGTGCCAGATTCTAATCAAAGGGTTTCGATATTTCTAGCACCATAGCGAAAGATTCACCGAAACGCCGAAGAGCGGAGGACCAAGAGTCAGAAAGAAGGGAAAGAAGATCATTAGTATAGAGTTCTTTACGAAAGCCGTAATGGCGATAAGATATAAGATTAGAAGAATTGAGATGTTTCCAAATCTTCCTGTTAAGGATAGATTCGAAAACTTTAGAA
>SEYY01023874.1:72500-75000 GCA_009176605.1 Armadillidium nasatum
AATGAATTATCTCTCTCTTAATTTATAAATTATTTTAAATGTTTTTTTTATTTATTTATTTTTTAAATGAAATAAATGAAAATGTGTTCATTTGTATTAATATATTTTTAAAGAAACATTTAAAAAAAACTCATATTAAAAGGATTTGGTAATTTAATTTCAAAGTTGTATTTATAAATACAAGAATTAATTAATAGTAGAGTTGTATTTATAAATAAATAATTATAAATATTTATAAATAAATACAACTTTCATTTTGTAAATAAAATAGATAATTTAATTTTAACACAAAGTATAGTCATAACAAGTGTTTAAACATCTGTGTGTGTGTGTGTGTGTGTGTGTGTGTGTGTGTGTGTGTGTGTGTGTGTGTGAGAGAGAGAGAGAGAGAGAGAGAGAGAGAGAGAGAGAGAGAGAGAGAGAGAGATGCTGTACATAGTTTAAAAATATTTAAATCTTATAACTGCAAGGAATAAGTTTATGAAAAATACGATACGATTTTATTATATTATATATATATATATATATATATAATATATATATATATATATATATATATATATATATATATATATATATATATATATATATATATATATATATATATATATATATATATATTATATATATCTTGTCGCACCAGAAGAGGAGGACATAGTTCCTTGAAATATTGTGTGTTTTAAGTTTTTATTTCTATTTCTACTTTTGCCGGTTTTAACACTTAGTTAATTCCCCTTAATTTTAACTTTTTATATTTTTATTGTTTTATTTAGTGGTTTTATAGTTACTATATATATAATATATATATATATATATATATATATATATATATATATATATATATATATATATATATATATATATATATATATATATATATATATATATATATATATATATATATATATATATATATATATATATATATATATATATATATATATATATATATATATATATATATATATATATATATATATATATATATATATGAGAAATAATTCAGAGGACTACATGGAATACACCAGGTTTCTGGGGAAAAAACTTGGAAGAAGGAAGAATGGTCCAGACTTTCCCAGGAAAAAAAAATGCAAAAATGACGATAACGGTTAAGTGTAGGGTCAAAGAAGGGACAAACCTGGATGGAAAATTAAGTTACACGGTCCCACTTTTAAATATATAAGTGAAAGCGTGAACGGAGAAAGTGTGACTTGAGAACTGAAATGAGTGGTGTCCGAAAGTATAAGAAAGTTCTCAAGGTGCTTTAGAACAAATACCCTTTCATAGAAAACGGTGGATGGCTCATTGTGATCTATTAAAGAAAAAAAAAAACACAAGAGGAATTAAAATACAAAGGATATAAGTGCCATCTACCGTGGCACAAACGGTAGAGTGATTGACTCGAGTACTTAAGGGCACCAGTTCGATACCAATTGGGGATCCTAGGTATATGCTACTTGTGAGATGTGAGCTTTTGTTAGAAAAAAAAAAATTTGAAATTTAGTAGAGACATTACTGAAATCTCTATCTGTTTAATATTGTAGCGACGCTACCTTTTTAAAACATTATTTTACGTTGTATGTTTTCGAAGAGGATTTATTTGTGTGTAGTAGACTTTGTCGATGTCGATGAACAACGAATCATATGAAAAGATTTTCATAGGAAGAAAAAAAAAAGAAAAAAGAAAAAGATTTCTACTTTGAAGTTTAGATAGTCGAAGAATTTAGTATAGTCCATTACTGTTAGGAGATAAATAAATAAATAAAAAAATAAATTTACCTATACATTAATTAAGGTGAAAGTACCAATCATAATTTGGAAACTTAAAAAAATTGCGAATTAGAAAACAAAAATATATTTCACTTACACAAAACATTCTTTAATAAATGTGGATAGCGACATTATAAGAACATTCTTTAATAAATGTGGATAGCGACATTATAAGGAAACAGTAAGGGTTACCTGTTTAAGGTGAATTTCTGTTTATGTTCCGACAGTATTCCTATTTTTAATGGGAGTCGAACCTTTTCGGCTGATGGTTTGAATTATTCATGCGACCATAATTCTAAAGCGGGGTTTATCTTCAACTTATTGTATAAAACAAAGCTAACGTACTTCATACTGTAAGTTTACGATTGTTCATTTATCTACCAATTTTCCTCACACTTTCCAATCTGTTTATTACTTTGTCAGTCTCTCTGTTCTTAAACTTGACGTCGATTGGTAGGTCTCCTCCCCATTCTCAACCTGTTAATGTTATTTTACTGAACACCACCTCCACCACCACCAATCTTAAACACTTAAAGCGAGAGAGTAATAATAATCATTCTTGGCCATTTGCCTGCCAGTCAGATGGTCTGTTTGTCTCCATAAGTATATGCGTTTGTATACATCTGTTTTATATTCCCTCATTTACAATTGTTTACTGAGAGAGAGAGAGAGAGAGAGAGAGAGAGAGAGAGAGAGAGAGAGAGAGAGAGAGAGAGAGAGAGATTGAGAG
>SEYY01023874.1:77500-80000 GCA_009176605.1 Armadillidium nasatum
TATATATATATATATATATATATATATATATATATGATTCAACGGTCGTTGAGAGTGGATGTGCCTAAAACAGATGGGAAAAGAAAAGTGAGAAGAATCAGAAAGAAGATTGAGGAGAGAAAAGAAAAGAGAAGGTTTATGCGTTAAGAGATTACTGAACAAAATTTTAAAAAGTAGTAGCTAAAATTTATTTTAAAAATAAGAATTTTTGAAAATAATTTTACATTTAAGAAAAAATAAATAAATTAAATTATATCTCAAAATATAGAGGAGCAACAAATCTTCCAATACACTGTACTTTCGGCTTTCAATGAAAAGTAAAACTTTAACATTAAGAAATTAAAATTTAAAAATATGAGTATGAAAATCGACGACAGGATTGGATCATACGAGGAGACTAAAAGCGAGGACGACAGGACTAGCCACCCGGCCTTGTGATTCTCTGCCAAAGGCTTGTAATAACTCTAGAACCAGCATTGGGAACCATAGCTCAGAGAAGCACAATCTTCTGGAGAGCTCTTGGAGAGATTGTTTAGAAGTTAGCTGGAAAACGATGCTGGTCCTACTGAAAGGGTGAAAACCCTACCTGAGAGTTTCTATAAGACTCATGGACCGGCATTGAGACCAACGAGCAGAAATACATGATCTTTTAGAGGGAGAACTTTTAAGAGCAGTTGGGAAAGATGCTGGTTCCACTGACAGGGTAACAACCCTTCCTGGGAGAGGATGTAGATGTAGAGTATATATATATATATATATATATATATATATATATATATATATATATATATATATATATATATATATATATATATATATATATATATATATATATATATATATATATATATATATATATATATATATATATATATATATATATAATATAAAATTTTCACTAGAGAAAAGCATGTCAAGCATAAGAAAGTTATTTTCTAATAAGAAAATAACTTAAAAAAATTTGATGTGACATTTCTGCCACTTGTCTCAACGATTTGTTAGGACAATTTTTGCACTATATATATATATATATATATATATATATATATATATATATATATATATATATATATATATATATATATATATATATATATATATATATATATATCAGAAAGGTGAGTGAAGGAGTTAGACAATATAAAACACAATGTCAAGAGGAAACACACACACACACACACAACACACACACAAAAAGTACGAATTAAAAAGTAATATAAATAAATAAAAGAAAATTAGGAATAAAAAATAATCTTTCAGTTTTTTGGTGCTGGCATCAACTAAAATTATTGTTATTTGTAGGTAATTGTGGTATCATTATCATTATTAAAAATACTATTGTTTTATAGGTTTTATATATATATATATATATATATATATATATATATATATATATATATATATATATATATATATATATATATATATATATATATATATATATATATATATATATATATATATATATATATATACGCAAAAATAGAGTCGATTTTTTTGTTGTTCTCATTCCCAACATGTGGTGGTTCGACCCCGGAGTAGGAATGCCTTCTTTATCTTCCCGTGAGTGTTCTATATATATATATATATATATATATATATATATATATATATATATATATATATATATATATATATATATATATATATATATATATATATATATATATGTATAAGCTTATAAGTTTAAGTTTCATTTTAATGATATAAAATTCAATTCACGGTAGCTCAATGGGTTAAGTCAGTTTCCTCTGGCTTAAGGATCGAGGTTCGATCCTTGTTCTCGTGTGTGTACTGCAAAGCACACAAATCAGGGTTGGAACCTCCAATCCAGTTACCTCTGCTAAACGGACAGAAAAAAAAAAAGTTTGTGGAGGAATTTTTGTAGTTAATTACATTTTACGGCGTGATGTATTTTAATTATGCCGATCTCAGTACTCACACATCGCTTAAAAAACAGCCAAAATAACAAGACCACGTTTGTCTAACATATAAATATCACATTCTCTCTAAATTGTTTCTAACACAGAGAAGGTTCGTCTATCAAGGATTCGAGACCACGTCCACCAGTGGTCAAAAAATACGCTTGATTTGGCTGAGCCAGAGCAGGGTTTCCCTATCCAAACCAAAAATAATCTGTGTAACTTATCAACTTTATCAGAATTAACATATTACTCAATTTCTCCTGGCTAAGAACACACACACACAAAATAGAGCTGTGCCAGTGAGTGGCTGCGATAACTTTAAAATAAATAAATAAATAAATAAACAAAAATTATTTAAAACAAATAAATCAATTTTACTAAAGGCATATATTTTTTTCCTATCTTATATTTGCATGGGTATTTATTTTTAAATCTAATTAAAAAAAAAAAAAGAAAGAATGTTTGTTCACACATTCTGGAACATTCCAAAATGACATCTTTTTGGTTTGAATTGTTATGAACTATCACCTATCCCCCACCACACTCCCCTTTATTACAGCAAGTACAAGAGGGAA
>SEYY01023874.1:82500-85000 GCA_009176605.1 Armadillidium nasatum
TTCTCAACACTCTAACTACCATTTTTTGACCACTTTAAGAGAAGATTTGGAAGCATCTTAATTCTTCTAATCTTATCTCTGATCGCCATGGTAAGAAACCCTCTACTGGTGATCATTTTTCTATTCTCTCTGTCCCTTGGTCCTCCGCTATTCGGCATTTCGGTAAATCTTTTGCAGTCGCGCTGGACATATCGAAAGCTTTGGATGGAAACTAGTACGAAGTTTTGATTTCAAAACTTCCCTCGTTCGGAATTTATCCTTCTATCTGATTTCCTTTCAGGTCGCTCTGTAGCAGCTGTGGAAGAAGGCCACCGTTCACCTGTTAAATCTATTTAAAGCGGTGTTCCTCAAGGATTTTCTCAACACTTTTTTTTACTTTTCATTAATGATTCACTCTTTACTTCATCACTATCCACTCCTACAATATGACTCCACCACCATTCATTACTCCCTGCAATTTTGAAAGACACCCCCTCCAACAGCAGCTAATTGACGCAAGAAAGGTAACCTTGCAGCAACTAATATCTGATTATTCTCGTCTTTCAAATTGCAGCAGAAAAAAACATGATCGTTTTCAGAGTCTCAAAAACTCAGTTTCTCCATCTAACTTCTCGACACAACCATCCCCCCCACAAGTATGATATCTTTTTCGAAAACACACAACTCAAACCTTCGTCCATCGTTTACATTCTCGGTGCTTCTTTTCCACCTGATCTTTCTTGGAAAGATCATATTACTTCTCTTCCTAAACAAGCTTTTAAGAGGTATTGTTCTGAGGTGCTTTCGCAATCTCTTCTCGCCATTCAGCTGCTTACTTTTTATAGGGGAGTTGTTCGTCCCTGTGTGGAGTACGCCTCACACATCTCAGGTTGTTCCACTTATACAGCTCTCCTTGAAAAGGCGGAGTATAAGAGTTTTCGTCTTATCAACTCTTACGCTCTCACTAATTCTCTCCAATCTCTTTCTGCCCGTCGAATTGTTGCCTCTCTCTCTCTCTCTCTCTCTCTCTCTCTCTCTCTCTCTCTCTCTCTCTCTCTCTCTCTCTCTCTCTCTCTCTACTATCGCTATTTCAATGGACACTTCTTCTGAACTCTCCCGTCGCATATTTCCTCCACTGAGAGGGGCTCGTGCGACAAGCCTTTCTCTCTGAAATCAGACTTAACCACTATGCTCAATCTTACATGTACTATATTGATAAAATCTGGAACACGCTCGTTTTGTCTATTTTTCCAACTTTCTTTGATTTCCACACCTTCAATCGCCGTGTATCGGGATTTGTCGGCCAAACTTGACCAGATTTACGGTATTACCCCAACTCTGGTGGAAATTAGTAGGTCTCTCTCTCTCTCTCTCTCTCTCTCTCTCTCTATATATATATATATATATATATATATATATATATATATATATATATATATATATATATATATATATATATATATATATATATATATATATATATATATATATATATATATATATATATATATATATATATATATATATATATATATATATATATATATATATATATATATATATATATATATATATATATATATATATATATATATTAATATTTTTTTTTTTTTTTTTTTTTTTTTTTTTTTTTTTTTTTTTTTTTTTTTTTTTTTTTTTTTTTTTTTTTTTTATTTTTTATTATTTTTTCTTTCATTTTTTGAGTGGAATTTTGGAATTGTTAATTGAAGTAATGTGTTATTCAGCGAGCAATATATATATATATATTATATATATATATATATATATATATATATATATATATATATATATATATATATATATATATATATATATATATATATATATATATATATATATATATATATATATATATATATATATATATATATATATATATATATATATATATATATATATATATATATATATATATATATATATATATATATATATATATATATATATATATATATATATATATATATATATATAGATATATATATATATATATATATATATTATAAATAATTAAGATATATAAAGTTAAATTAGATTATATATATATATATATATATATATATATATATATTATAATGTTTTTAAAAATTATACATAAATATTATAATTATATTATAAGGATTTTTTCATTAATATTGATAAGGTAAATATAATATATATAAAAATATATATATATATATATATATATATATATATATATATATATATATATATATATATATATATATATATATATATATATATATATATATATATATAATATATATATATATATATATATATATATATATATATATCCTTATTTTATCGGCCTTCGCTCCGCCTATATTATTAAATTAATTCGCTATTTAAAAATTATTATTTTTTATTAGAAAATAATTATATCATTAAAAATGAATTCATTATATAATTATTAAATAATTTTTGGTATCTGACATTAATGTAATATTAAATTGTATTAATGGTATAATGTATTAACAAGTTAAAATTAAATTAAAAA
>SEYY01023874.1:100000-107500 GCA_009176605.1 Armadillidium nasatum
GAGTACATGTAAGACTGAGCATAGCGGTTAAGTCTGTGGTCAGAGATTTGGAAAGACAAAGGATGAGACTGTGCAAAAATAAGCGTCGCATGAGCCCTTCTCTATGGAGGTATGAAATGAGAGAGTTCAGAAGAGAAACGTCCGTTGTAATAGCGAAAGTAAAGAAAGAGAGAGAGAGTGTAAGACGAAAAGTCGTAGACCCCACATTTTTCCAGGAGAGTTGTATGAGTGGAACCACCCCAGATGTGTGAAGCGTATTCCATATAGGGACGAATAACACCCATATAAAGAACAAGCAACTCAGATGGTGTAAAGAAGTTCTGAAGGCGCAGCAAAGCAACCAACCCCTTGGAAGCTTGTGAAAGAAAGTAATGCATTCCTTCTAAAAAAGATAACGAGAAAAATCAACACCAAGAATATCAAGGACAGATCAAAGTTTGAGTTGCATAGTTTCGAAGAAGATATACTAGTTGAGAGGAAGGTTGCGTCGAGTAGAGAGATGGAAGAATTGAGTTTTTGAGGCATTGAAAACGACTAAGTTTTCTCTGCCAAAATTAGAAATACAGGAAAGACCAGAAGTTAGCTGTTACAAGACTACCCTCCTTGGGTAAATTAACTGAAGCTGGGAGGGGCACTTTTCAAATTGAAAGTAGTAATGACATACTTATACTATGGTAATGAGGAGTGGAGTCCCTGCACAGGAATGAACAGATGATAAAGTAATAGAGAGAAGGCCATTAATAGGAGTTAAGAGATATTACAGATCAAAGAGTAACACCAAATTTATATATATATATATATATATATATATATATATATATATATATATATATATATAGTATATATATATATATATATATATATATATATATATATATATATATATATATATATATATATATATATATATATATATATATATATATATATATATATATATATATATATATATATATATATATATATATATATATATATATATATATATATATATATATATATATATATTATATATATATATATATATATATATATATATATATATGATTAGGAAGCAATTTCCGTTAGAAAATTAAAAAGATATATTCTTTCAAATTGAAAACTTTCTTTCATCTGAATTTTTTTTCCTTTCTCTAAATACACACATTATGTAAACACCCAAAAACATACATGTATACATACATTACATGCATACGATCATACGCAATAAGTTAAAGCTAATAAATATTTTTATTCATTTATAGTTACATAATATGACTGTCTTCCATTATATATATATATATATATATATATATATATATATATATATATATATATATATATATATATATATATATATATATATATATATATATATATATATATATATATATATATATATATATATATATATATATATATATATATATATAATATATATATATACAATATTATAAAGTTATATAAATAAAAATTAAAAAATTAAAAAAAATTTATATATATAATATATATATATATATATATATATATATATATATATATATATATATATATATATATATATATATATATATATATATATATATATATTATTTTTATTTTTTATTATCGATATTATCGAATGCTATCGATAGTTCAATATTTTCCTAAATTATTAATTTGCAAATTCCATTATTATTATTATTATTATTAATTATAATTATTAGTATTACAACTATATTTAGAGTACACAACATTAAAAACGCAAATGCATGGCACACGAACATCGGCCTAAGAGGCCTCATCCCCATACTTTAAACTCGTTAGTGGCAAAGACATATCGAAATATCGAAAGTAATCGATACATCGATATTAATTTATAAGAACGAATTTGTACTATATTGTTATATATTTAATTATATAAATTTATATATTTATTTTTTATTTTACGCTTGGCAGCTATAATTAATTCTTCGATGACTAACGTAACAATTTTATTAATATATATATATATATATATATATATATATATATATATATATATATATATATATATATATATATATATATATATATATATATATATATATATATATATATATATATATATATATATATATATATATATATATATATAATATATATTATTTTCTTTGTATTCGTAAAGTTAAAATTTTTGTAAAAATAAAAAAAAAGTAAATAAATAAGAAAAAAATACCTTTGTTTCAAGAATAATAGTAATAAGAAGCAATTATAACAGTAAAGTTTCTTCACCAAGAAAGGGTCAATTAACACAAGAGCGCTTTCTGTATATATATTATATATATATATATATATATATATATATATATATATATATATATATATATATATATATATATATATATATATATATATATATATATATATATATATATATATATATATATATATATATATATATATATATATATATATATATATATATATATATTATATATATAATATATATATATATATATATATATATATATATATATATATATATATATATATATATATATATATATATATATATATATATATAATATATAATATATATATATAATATAATATAATATATATATATATATATATATATATATATATATATATATATATATATATATATATATATATAATATATATATATATATATATATATATATATATATATATATATATATATATATATATATATATATATATATATATATATATATATATATATATATATATATATATATATATATATATATATATATATATATATATATATATATATATTGGTCAATAATCTAGATTAGATGTGGACAGCGCTTTGAAAATAAAAGCGCCGAAATTTTTTTTAATAATTTACGAAACAAAAAAACCTTTTTTTTTTTTTTAATTTAAAAATTTCTTGAAACCGATTTTTATTCTCGAATAATTATATAATAATAATTAATAAATTGTCATTTTAATTGAATTTTTATGAAAATCATATTTCATTCTATTGCCAAAAAAAAAAAAAATCATCATATGTGCCACAAATGGCTAGACCTACTATATATATATATATATATATATATATATATATATATATATATATATATATATATATATATATATATATATATATATATATATATATTATATATATATAATATATATATATATATATATATAAACTTCATCCCCCAGGAAGGACTATCGTCCTGTCAGTTGGATCTTTCGAGGAAGATCCTAGGGTTTCACGGGCCTACGCGGTTACCGCTGGCTGGACCAGGCCTATCACGGATGCCGGAGATTATATATATATATATATATATATATATATATATATATATATATATATATATATATATATATATATATATATATATATATATATATATATATATATATTATATATATATATATATATATATATATATATATATATATATATATATATATATATATATATATATATATATATATATATATATATATATATATATATATATATATATATATATATATATATATATATGAATGAAGAAAATAGACCAAAAGGTACACTATAGGAGTGATAAATGATTTAATGAATTCGAAATAGACCGAGAGCTTTTAAGTTGAAGAGAAGCCGAGGAAAAACTAAGAACTTACTAAACAACAACAACAACAACAAAAACAACAACAAAAAAAGAAGAAGAAAAAAAAAAAGAAGAAAAAAAAAAGAAGAAACAAAAATAATAATTACTTCCATAGAGAAAATGTAAAGTCCTGAGAAACTTCGCAGAGAAATACAATAAAGCTTCTTTAATGCATTTGAGCTTATTTGGTTTACAGTATAAAATTCAATTACCTTAGATCTGTTAAGGCAAGTAGGCAAGTAAATTAAGTTAATTTTTTTTTATATATATATATATATATATATATATATATATATATATATATATATATATATATATATATATATATATATATATATATATTATATATATATATATATATATATATATATTATATATATATAATAACAGTAGCTGTAATGAGACCAGAATAAATAAAGATAAAAATAATAATAATAATAATAATTTAATAATAATAATAATAATAATAATAATAATAATAATAATAATAATAATAATAATAATAATCATCATCATAATAATAACTTTGAAAGGCTTAAGCTAAAATAATCTTCAGGAAGATTAAATTTTAAATCTCAAAATAAAAAATATTTCAATGGAAATAATGAAACGATTATTAATGATTCTCTCTCTCTCTCTCTCTCTCTCTCTCTCTCTCTCTCTCTCTCTCTCTCTCTCTCTCTCTCTCTCTCTCTCTCTCTCTCTCTCTCTCTCTCTCTCTCTCTCTCTCTCTCTCCTCTCTCTCTCTCTCTCTCTCTCTCTCTCTCTCTCTCTCTCTCTCTCTCTCTCTCTCTCTCTCTCTCTCTCTCTCTCTCTCTCTCTCTCTCTCTCTCTCTCTCTCTCTCTCTCTCTCTCTCTCTCTCTCTCTCTCTCTCTCTCTCTCTCTCTCTCCTTTAACGTCAACAATTAAAGGTACAGTCGTCAACAGAAGTTCGTTCCTATTAAGCTGGAAATAAATATTTATATAAAATGGAGATCATTTCAAGTTCAGTTCAATTAAGCCCCACTGAATGTTTTTATTTTCTTTTTATTCAAAATAGAGCTTTTATGAAATGATCTCCATTTTATATAAATATTTAGTTCCAGCCTAATAGGAACGAACTTCTGTTGACGACTGTACCATTCCGGATTAGTCTTCCTTAACTAAACCGAATTCTTCAAACAGGTTTCACTTCTTCTAGAATGAATCTTTCTCAACAGATTCTGTAAAATAAATTAATACCGGTTGGTTTCAAACTAAGCTAGAGCAAAGTTCTTGCAGCTGAGCTCGTTTTTACTAAACAAAAGTAATCCCAGTAGTTTCGACATATATTAGTCCAGAATCCTTCTTCTAATAGGTCCTTTTTTTTATTTGGCTTATGGAATTCCAGTACAAGACTGAAATCTGTTCGGTAAGTCCTGCTCTTACAAGATCGAAGAAATTTCAGTAGGTTCTCCTTTTACTAGACCTCTGTCTTTCTAGTAGGACGACACTTACTAAACAAAATAATTCAAGCAGGTCCTGCTTTTGCTGAATCAAAGAAATTCTAGTATATCCTCTTTTACTAGACTGAAGTCCTTACAGAAAGCTTTTCTTAAACTATAACTGTTTCGATGCAATTCTAGTAGGTTTAGCTTTTACTTTACCGAAGTCCTTCAATTATATCCTGCTTTTACTAAGCAGTTCCTATCAGTAGGTCCTGCTTATACCGGTCCTTCTAGTAGTTCTAGTTTTTTTTTAGACCGGTTGGTTCAGTTGGTTTTGGTTTTGCTTTTTACTAGAAAGAGTCATTCAACCTGAGAGTCATGATCACGTATTCTAGGGGTCACAGAAGGTATTTAACCCAATTTCGATGGGTTGAACCCCCCCCAAAATTGTGTCAGGAAAGAGCGTGAGGATAATTTGAGCGAACGATTTGCAATTGCAAATCAAAATCCCGTTAGGCTTATCTGCCAATGTTTTGCCCCCGGGATCGTGCCCTATATTACTAATAAAAAAAAACTATTCACATCCTTTAATAATCTTTGTTTACATTAAAATATAAACAAAGATAAAAAGAGGATGAAAAAAAATACTTTTTAAATTTTTTTACAAATCAGTATTTAAAAATTTGAACTAAAAAACTATTTTGTTTTCATAAAATAATTAATATTAATATTTTAAATTCATTAACCGACAGAACGAAAAATATCTCAATTTACACTTCGGAGTTTGACACCTACCAGGAATGACATTTATTAATCAGCCTTACGATAAATATACCATTCTGCACTCGTCAATTTGACACCTACCAGTCATATAGGTAATTAAGGTTCGTGAGGTTATAACTCTATGCTTTGGCTTCTCGGGGAGGAGGGGTGGAGGGTCGCGAGGCTTTAAAGTTTGAGACACTCTGAAGTTCTTACTACAGATCCTGATTTTTATAGACCGAAGTTATTTCTAGTATTTCTAGTATTTTACTAGACCCGAGTTCTTTAAGTAGGTAATACTAGTAAAATAATAATAATAATAATAATAATAATAATAATAATAGGTAAAAGTAGTAGGTAGTACTAGAACAAAGCAATTCCAGTAGGAAAGTTTTTGTTATATATCAAAGTCCTTCCAGCAGCTCTTGAATTTACTAGACATAAGTCCTTCCAGAAGGTCCTACTTTTAAAGAGCAAATAGTGCCATTAAATTTTTTTTTTTTATTTTTTAATTTTTTTTACAGAACGCCACCACTCACGGGCAGAGCCCTTTTCAAGGAGGGGGCACAATAATATAAATATAACTTAGTGGCTAATAAAAATACTACTTTGTTAGACCAAATTTCTTTCAATATGAATAAACAGAAAATTGTTATATATATATATATATATATATATATATATATATATATATATATATATATATATATATATATATATATATATATATATATATATATATATATATATGAAGATTAGCTCTTTGCATGGTTTTAAGGAGTGGGAACCCTTTCAACCAGTTTTATTCCCATGTACGATTGCAGGAATGTCAAATTTCTGCAATTGACTCCACCCTGCATCATGCGGGAAATGGTGTATTGCATAAAAATATATATATATATATATATATATATATATATATATATATAATATATATATATATATATATATATATATATATATATATATATATATATATATATAGAGCAATCACCTAATTTAAACCAATTATATTTAATATAAAAACAAATAATCATTTATTCTAAGTTTATTCCATCCTTGAAGTCTTATTAAATGCGAATGAACTTCATATCCTCAACTATTATTACCTTCTCCCAATCAAGGGTTTGATGTGGACGGAAGTGGGATCGGGGGGGGGGGGAGGGGAAGGGGGGAGGGGAGGGGAGGGGGAGGGGAGGGGAGAGGGTTATTCCGGAGACCTCCTCCCGGAATATCGATTTCTTTCCTTTACACTTTCATGGAAGTAGACAGGATATAAGAAAATTCTTTTATGAAGATGGTTATTATTATTATTATTATTATTATTATTATTATTATTATTATTATTATTATTATTATTATTATTATTATTATTATTATTATTATTATTATTTTTATTTTTATTTAAAAAAAAAAAAAATAATATATATATATATATATATATATATATATATATATATATATATATATATATATATATATATATATATATATATATATATATATATATATATATATATATATATATATATATATATATATATATATATATATATATATATATATATATATATATATATATATATATATATATACATCGACAGATAAGTCTAACGGTCTTTTCTGCAATTGCGCGAAAAGTTGAAATCTCAGGAACCTTCCTGACCTTTCTTTGAAGGTTCAGAGACCCGCACGAACCCCTTCCCCTAGATTAGAGAAGAATTTCAGCAGGATTAAA
>SEYY01023874.1:117500-120897 GCA_009176605.1 Armadillidium nasatum
AAAAAAGGAAAAATCCTGGAAAAATAGGAGACGTTTATTAAGAGATAAGACGCCAAGAGTTTTCTTGAAGAAGATCCATGGCCTGACGAAGATGGGAGGCATGTTCCCCTTCAGAAGAAGAGGAAATAATAAGGTAAAAGGTAAAGCATAAGTCGGGCCAAGTCAGAGCATTAAAAGCTCTACAGTTCCCAAATATATATATATATATATATATATATATATATATATATATATATATATATATATATATATATAATATATATATATATATATATATATATATATATATATATATATATATATATATATATATATATATATATATTATATATATATATATATATATATATATATATATATATATATATATATATATATATATATATATATATATATATATATATATATATATATATATATATATATATATATATATATATATATATATATATATATATATATATATATATATATATATTATATATATATATATATATATATATATATATATATATATATATATATATATATATATATATATATATATAATATCTGTTTGGGTTACAAGACGATTGGTTGCTTGTGATTTATTGCTGAAGATCAATCACACTCGAATTTTTAATTTCCCTTTCTGATCAATTCATTTCCTTTGATGGATTCGCTCACAGATCACAGATCCCCTCCTCGTCATCCTCTCCCACCCCCTACCCCCCTACCTACCTCGCATTTTGTTTTTGTTGTTGTTGTTGTTTGAATATAATGTCTTTGATTTCTACTGTCTATTATGGAATATTTATTGAATAGGAGGGAGTTATGATTAGTTGAAAATTAAAACACCTAAATATATATATATATATATATATATATATATATATATATATATATATATATATATATATATATATATATATATATATATATATATATATATATATATATATATATATATATATATTAGCGTCTGAGCTACATATTCCACTTTTTGCCTTCGTGAATGCACACAGGGCCCATTTGTTTTGTTCTTTGAAAACCAAATTTTAGATTTTGTGTTTATGTTCATCCTTGAACCTTTTTTCTAAATTGTAAATAACATCTTTGTGTTCATCCTTGAACCTTTTCCTAAATTGTAAATAACATCTTTGTGTTTATCCTTGAACCTTTTTCTAAATTATAAATAACATTATTATGATCACGGTAGTATCGTTGGTTAAGCTGTATATTCATCGTTTTTATTTTTAACTCGGGGGAAAAAATGATTATAGCATTAGTCGGCCATTGGATATAAAAGCCATTTTGATTTCACCAAATGGTATATTTTTTTTTTAGCACGTGACATTTCTTAAAGTTATTTTTGTTGGTTTTATATTCAAAGAATATTTAACAATTCAAATTATCTGGTAGAAACTAATAAATTCGGAGTCAGATATTCTCATCAAATTATTCGAGGTAAGCTCTTTAATTTATTCTATACAATTTTCCTTTTTTATTTTATCGATTATTTCTTTACCGATATATTTACGATTTATTATTTAAATTATCCTTCTTTACGATTATTTACTTTATCTTTATTTTCGGATATTCTTTTTTTTACCGATTATTTACTTTATCGATATTATTTTCGATTATTTACTTTATCGATATTCTTTTCATATACTGCTCCATCTTAAGACTAATTTATAGGGCTGCGCGCAACCATGCTGCAATTTACAGTTTGAAACACCTGTAAATCTGCATCAATCAATAAAACAACACTTTAAAATTGTACTCAGAATAATCAATAATATAATCAGATATTTACTAATACTTACAAAATACCATATATATATATATATATATATATATATATATATATATATATATATATATATATATATATATATATATATATATATATATATATATATATATATATATATATATATATATATATATATATATATATATATATATATATCTCAGAATTGGGGAAATTACGGGAGCTTGGTCAAATTGCATGCCGACATGCATCGATACACGGCGTTTGAAAGTGTGCAAGTCAAAGGAAGTTCGGAAAACAGATAAAGGAAATGTGTTCCAGATTTTACAAGTTGAGTATATGCAAAATTGAACGTAGGTGTTAAGTCTGGGGTCAGAGAGTTTGACAGATAAAGATAAGACTATGTGGAATGTCGTGCAGTTCGAGCCCTTCTCAGTGGAGGAGGTATGCGACGAGAGTTAAGAAGAGCAGTATCCATTGTAATAGGGATAGTATATAAAGATAACGACGGAACAATTCGATAGGTAGAAAGAGATTGGGGAAAATTAGTGAGAGCTGAAGAGCAGATAAGACGAAAAGCCGTAGACTCTACTTTTTTCAAGGAGATTAGTGGTTTTAGTAAACCAACCCCAGATGTGTCACAGGGGCGAACAACAACCCTATAAAGAGCAAACAACTTGGAGTGGTAAAAAAATATACGAAATGGCTCCTCAGAACATTCCAATTTCTTTGAAGCATTACTAAGAAAGATAACGATAAAAAGAAGCACCGAGAATAAATTAAGGTTTGAGTTGTGTTTACGAAGATGTTCTATAGTTGTGTGGATAGTAGAGTCGAATAGAGAGAAGGAGGAACTGAGTTTTTGAGGCACTAATATATATATATATATATTAGTATATATATATATAATATATATATAATATATATATATATATATATATATATATATATATATATATATATATATATATTATATATATATATATTATATATATATATATAATTTGATTTACAATCTATTTCATATAAGTAATATCCATAAATATAATACCATTTTATAATATCATTATATTTTTTTGACTCGAAATGGCAAACTTCTACATTGAAAATAAAAAAGCTGCTTAGAATTCGATAAACATTTTTAGAAAATGAGAAGAAACACTCTGGGATATTAGAAGGAGAAAGTTGTTGAGGCAATGTAAGTTGGGCTTTGGTGGCAAATCGAGACGTAATGGATGGTAAAAAGACAGTTCAATATTTGGTTAATTATCTTTCAAAATAATAGTATTTAAATATTATATATATATATATATATATATATATATATATATATATATATATATATATATATATATATATATATATATATATATATATATATATATATATATATTATAATATATATATATATATATATATATATAATATATATATATATATATATATATATATATATATATATATATATATATATATATATATATATATATATATATATATATATATATATATATATATATATATATATATATATATATATATATATATATATATATATATATATATATATATATATATATATAATATACATATATAAATATATATATATATATATATATATATATATATATATATATATAT
>SEYY01023875.1:0-15000 GCA_009176605.1 Armadillidium nasatum
TGCAGTAAGAAGACAAATAAGTTTGATTATAAATTTTATTTGTAAAATAGATTAATAGCAAATAATATAACAAATTAGATATCCTCTAGCTATTTTATTTATAAAATAAGAAAACTGAAAAATATTGGGGCAACGCATATTTACTCTAATAATAATAATAATAATAATAATAATAATAATAATAATAATAATAATAATAATAATAATAATAATAATAATAATAATAATAATAATAATAATAATAAAAATAATAATAATAATAATAATAATAGTAATTATATATATAATAATAATAATAATAATAATAATAATTAATGATAATTAATGATAATAATAATAATAATAATAATAATAATAATAATAATAATAATAATAATAATAATAAATAATAATAATAAAATGATAATACATTATCCTGTATCGCCTCCAATTATGGGAAATTTTATTTTCCTACACAAATGAACACACAAACCTTTCCTAAATAGTTTATTTATAAAATATGAAACAGTTTAGTCTGATACTGAAATATAATTATTTTCACCTACGGAGACAACAATAGTTAAAAAGTGAACTAAAATCACTAATTCCTATAAATAAAGTGTAGAATTATAAAACAAAGTTTATATATTAATTCCGAATAAAGCTGTTAAAACAAGTTTTCAATCTGATTTTACAAAAATCAAGTGACTAGGTTACACCCGATTGAAACCTAACAAAATACCTATCTAACTTCTCCCTTTTCCTCATCTTTAGTTTAATTAATAATTAAAATTCATTAATTGAAAATATTTCTTAAAAAGGTATTGAACTCTTTAAACTGCTCTGTGAATAAGATATTTTTTGTATATTTTTTTTATTTTTATTAAGTTCACATCTCACGGGCATTGCCCTATTCGAGGAGAGGAACTTTCTAGGTAGTATATACCTAGGATCCCGAAGTGGGATCGAACCGGCGCCCTCAAGCGCGTGAGTCAATCACCCTACCGTTCGAGCCATTATCATTATGTGTAGACTGCAATCTGTATTTAGGTATCTTCAGACATCTTAACTGTAACTTCATTCCTCTTCTTTTATGTTGTCTTCCACATAATTGTTACCATTTCATTGTACCTGACACACCCTTAAAAAAATAATAATAATAAATGAAAATAAAAAAGTAAAAAGAAAAAAAGATATATACAAATAAAAATTATTCGACATATTGTAAGTGTGACGTAAATGCAGAAGGCTTAAGGTGTATTTGTTTTGAAAGTTAAATTATAGAAATCAAATTGATTTTAGTTAAATTATATCAGTAGGGTATGTATATAGATCTTATTTTCATTTTTATAGCTCTCTATATTTGATTTTCACGTACTGAAAAAAAAAGGAAATAGTTTTCATACATATTTGCGGGATATTTTAAAATATAGAAACTAATTTCAAGAATTGATATCGTCGATACAAATGTAACTATCGATTGTGAAAAATCGCGTTTTTCAATTTCCTCCCTCTAGGGGTTTCTACAGAAATAATGCGTATGGTGGCAATGTCTTGAACCAGAATTACCTTTACAAACTAAAGAAATACCAATTTCAATATATCGAAAATGTATAGTTTGTTGCTTTCTATGGCTATACGTATTGAATACATAGGTTAAAAAGTTTTTTTAAAAAATAATAAATTATAAATTCTTATAATTAGTTTTCAGAACTGTCGTAGGCTGATAACTATTGCTTTAGCAGAATATCATCGTTTACTATCTAAATATATATATATATATTATATATATATATATATATATATATATATATATATATATATATATATATATATATATATATATATATATATATATATATATATATATATATATATATATATATATATATATATATATATATATATATATATATATATATATATATATATATATATATAATATATATATTAAAAAAATGAATATTTCAACTAGAGAGTAATTATAAATTTTAAAAACAAAATAATTATAAAATAAATTTTAATGTAATTTTATAAATTTTCAATACTAGTATATACTATATACTTGATTATGCTATATTACAAACATGGCTCAAACGGTAGAGCAATTGACTCACGAGTTTGAGAGTGCCGGTCCGATCCCACTTGGGGATCCTTGGTATATTCTACCTAGAAAAGTTCATCTCCTCGAATAGGGCAATGCCCGTGAGACATGAGCTTTTTATATATATATAAAAATTTTTTTTTTAAATAAAAAAATAAAAATATGAAAAAAAATAAAATAAAAACCTTGTATCAGGAAATGTAGACCATAAATTTGGCCCTGGTTCAGAAATTTTCATAAAACTTTGATGGTTTGCTAGACCTCCACCTATTGACCGCCAGACGCCTAAAAAAAATACAATACAAGATATATGTCTCCTCCCTTTAGTTTATTAAATAAGTAAATAAATAAATAAATAAAAATTAATAAATAAATAAATAAATAAAAATTGAGTAATCAGTACATGTAAATATGAAAAACAACACAGTTTGAATCTTGACAAATTTAAAGATTATAATATACATATATATATACAATCTATAATATATATATATATATATATATATATATATATATATATATATATATATATATATATATATATATATATATATATATATATATATATATATATATATATATATATATATATATATATATATATATATATATATACCATATCGTTCTTCAATCTACTTTACACATTTTTAACAAGTTCTCTCCTCTTGTAGAACTCACCTCGTAGAACTCACCTTGTAGAACTCACCTCGTAGATCTCACCTCTTGGCCTTGACAGAAACTCAGGTGTTTGAGTCTTCTGACAGCAAACCCTTCTCCATTTACTCATATTGTTCCTATCCTCAATTTTCTGATAAAGGAGGTTGCCATGAATATGTCTGCAATGATGTTATTTGCTCGAGTCTCTAATTTAGAGTCTTCTGAATTTTCCACCTTGTGCGTCATTAGTCTCTCTTGCTTTATATGTGAACATATTTCATTTATTCTGCTTATTTATCACCTAATTTTACTGACTATTCAAAATTCTTCGACAATCTAACTCCAAAATAAAGCATATTTTCTTTTCTTCTCCTCCCTTCTCAAAAAAAATCACTTATTTGGAGATTTTAATGTTCACCACGGTCAATGGCTTTCTTCTAGTTCTCAAGTTACAAATCATGAACTTACTTTCCATTCCTCTACCCACAAAATAACCTTTAACAAGTGGTGAAACTCCCTACTCTCATTCCTGACCGCTTCAGAAATAAACACAACATTTTATTCCTTTTACTGAAACTTAAATCCTTCTCCTTATACTGCTAACCTCTTTCCATCCCTGGATTCTTCTGATCACCTTATCTGTGTACCCTTTTCTATCTCTGCAAGTCTTCCGCAAGAAAATCTGCTACCTAATGAGAGAAAAGGCGCTTGGCATTTCGGTGCAGCAAGTTGTAAAACTAAAAGCTCTTTTCGGATTAGAAAATGCAATAATCTTTCTGGTTCCTCTTCCTCTTCTACTTTCTCGCATTTTTCAAAAAATGTCAACTCTAACTTTTATTTCTTCATCCTTTCTACAAATAGTATCTTCTGACGGCACAACTGTTGCTGAATTTTTCTGCTGAAGCTGAATTCTGCAATCAAACCTTTGCTTTTGATTCCACCTTAGGTAATTCCGGAGCTATTCCTCCTACTCCAATCTTTCCAACCCATTTATTCCTATAACAATGTAATTTCATCTAAGGACGTCATTTCAGTTCTCTCTGAGCGTAAAACTAAGAAAGAGTATTATCCTAATGGTACCCCTCCTGCTGTCCTCAAAATTTTACTTTTGAACTTGCACTCTGCTTTGGTAAACTATTTAGTTCTATCTTTCTACTTAGACCTTCCCTTCCTGCTGGAAACATTCGCTCATTCAGCCTCTAAACCTTCTCACTATTGTCTTATTTCATTAACCTCCATTTGCTCAACAGGTTTCGAATCTATTAAATAAAAAAATTTGGAAACGTCTCAATTCTTCTAATCTTTTCTCAGATCACCAGCGTGGTTTTTGTAAGTAAAACTCTAGTTGATCTTATTTCTCTTCTCTCTGATTCTTGGTCCTCTGTTCTTCGACATGTAAGTGAATCTTTTGCTGTGGTGCTATATATCGAAAGTCGTCGATAGAGTTTGACATAAAGCTTTGATTTCAAAACTTTCCTTATTCGGTATCTATCCTTTTCTTTGATTTACTTTCCGGTCATGCTACAGCAGCTGTTGTTAGGTGACTACGATTCATCCTTTGAACATAATAATAGAGGTATTCCTCAGAGAAATATTATTTCCCAACTTTTTCGACTTTGATTAATGATCTTTAGTCTGTTACTCCTTTCACTCTAAAACACTTCCCACCTAACAGCAGTTAACCGACACTAGGAGGGTGGCTTGGAGCAACTAGCGTTCCCTATTTCTCGAATTTATAATTGAATCAGAGAAAATATAATAATTTTCATTGCCTCAAAAACTCAGTTTCTCAATCTTTCTACTTGAGAAAACCTCCATACAATTACAACAATTTCGTCTGCCCTCATTATTCTTTGTGTTTACTACTTTTCTGTCTAAACAGGTTCCTTTCATCACATCACGCCACCCCAGTTGAATGTTTTTTTTTTCGGGGTGATTGTATTTTAATTGTATATTGTATGGAGTATGCTTCACACATCTGACGTGGTTCCCCTCGAGCAGCTATCTTTGAAAAGATGAAGTCTAGAGCTTTTCGTCTTCTTAACTATTTCGATCTCACTATTTCTTAATAGTCTCTTTCGAGCAGTTGAATTGTTGCGTCATTCCCTCTGTTCTATCACTTTTACATCGGACACTGCTCTTCTGAACTCTCCAGTCGCATACCTCCTCCATTAAAGATAGGCTCGTACCATGAGTTTCTACAGTTACATCCTTTCTATGTCCAACTTTTTACCCCCAGGCTTAACTTCTATGCTCAGTCTTACAAGGACTCTACTGGTAAAGCCTGGAACACACTTCCTTTATCTGTTTTCGGAACTCTCTTTGACTTGCATAAATTCAATTGCTGTGTATTGGGACACGTCGGTCTTTAATTTGATTCTTCTACCGGAAAATTCCCAAACTCTTGTGGAAACAGGTAAGTATTCGGTATTTACTTACCACAATATATATATATATATATATATATATATATTATATATATATATATATATATATATATATATATATATATATATATATATATATATATATATAATATATATATATATATAAAGGGTAAGTATTTATTATTATTATAATTAAAAGCTCAACAGCGATATGTGAAATGTTAATATTCTCACAATGGGAGGAAAATGAACAAATAAATAAATAAATAAAAAATAAATAAATAAATAAATAAATAGATAAAAAAAAATTCATATTTTACTATTGCTCTATTTACAGTTATATCATTCTATACTTTGTTGAATATTTTGTTTACTTTCCAATTTGAAACTTTTATATCAAGAAATATAAGGTCAGTGATTATATAATATAATATATTTAATATATATATATATATATATATATATATATATTATATATATATATATATATATATATATATATATATATATATATATATATATATATATATATATATATATATATATATATATATATATATATATATATGCTAACTGGTCTGACTTGCTGTTGTACTTCTCTGATTTCCCATGGAATGATTACTGCTTTCGTGGGAGGGGTCCCTCGGAGTGTGCTGAGCGTATAACCGAGGTGATTCTCTCTGGCATGGAGGCGTACATTCCATATTCTTTCCCTTCTACTAA
Organism: Armadillidium nasatum; assembly: GCA_009176605.1. Lineage (NCBI taxonomy): Eukaryota > Metazoa > Arthropoda > Malacostraca > Isopoda > Armadillidiidae > Armadillidium > Armadillidium nasatum. Next base: position 5,851 of record SEYY01023875.1, read on the forward strand.
AAACTAACAAACCTTGGTTTAACTCTACTTGTTCTCGCGCTATCCACGGTAGGGATGCTGCCTTCAGAGATTACCGTCGTCTTCAAACTCCTGAAACTCATTCAATTTTTATTTCATCCCGGAATCGTGCAAAATCTATTCTTCGAGATACCAAAAACTCTTTTCTCCGCCGCAAATGCAATAATCTTTCTGGTTCCTCTTCCTCTCGCCCTTTCTGGCATTTTGCAAAAAATGTCAACTCTAACTTTGCTTCTTCCTCTTTCCCTCCTCTAGTCTCTTCTGATGGCACAACTGCATTTTACCTTCTACTAAAGCTGAACTCTTCGCTCAAACTTTTGCCTCTAACTTCTAACCTTAGACGATTCCGGAGCTATTCCTCCTCCTTCAACCCCCTCCAACTCATTTATGCCTAACATTGTAATTTCTTCTAAAGATGTCATTTCTGCTCTCTCTGAGCTTAACACTAAGAAGGCGTATGGTCCTGATGGTATTCCTCCTGCGGTTCTCAAAACTTGTGCTTCCGAGCTTGCACCCTGCCTTGGTAAACTATTTCGTCTTTGCCTTTCTACTTCGACCTTTCCTTCTTGCTGGAAACGTGCGCTCATTCAGCCTGTGCCGAAGAAGGGGGACCCCTCTCAACCTTCTAACTATCGTCCCATTTCTTTAACCTCCGTTCTTTCTAAAGTTTTCGAATCTATCCTTAACAGGAAGATTTGGAAACATCTCAATTCTTCTAATCTTATCTCTGATCGCCAGTATGGCTTTCGTAAAGAACGTTCTACTGGTGATCTTCTTTCCCTACTTTCTGACTCTTGGTCCTCCGCTCTTCGGGGTTTCGGTGAATCTTTCGCTTCGCTGTGGCGCTAGACATATCGAAAGCTTTCGATAGAGTCTGGCACAAAGCTTTGATTTCCAAACTTCCCTCTTTCGGAATCTATCCTTCTCTCTAATTTTCTTTCTGATCGTTCTATAGCAGCTGTTGTAGACGGCCACCTTTCTTCCTATAAATCTATAAATTTTCATCAATGACTTTCTCTCTATTACTTCGTCTCCTATACACTCCTATGCCAATGACTCCACCCTTCATTACTCCTTTCAGTTTGAAAGACGTCCCTCCCAACAGCAGTTGATAGATTCAAGAAGGATGGCCTTGGAGCAACTGACCTCTGATCTTTCTCGTATTTCAAATTGGGGCAGAGAAAACATGGTCGTTTTCAATGCCTCAAAAACTCAATTCCTCCATCTCTCTACTCGACACAATCTTCCACACAACTATGATATCTTCTTCGAAAACACTCAACTCAAACCTTCATCTGTCCTCAATATTCTCGTTGTTTCTTTTTCTCGTGATCTTTCTTGGAAAGATCACATTACTTCTCTTCTAAACAAGCTTCTAAGAGGTTGGGTGTTCTGAGGCGCCTTCGTATTTTTCACGCCACCCCAGTTGCTTGCTCTGTATAGGGGTGTTGTTCGCCCCTGTATGGAGTACGCCTCTCACATCTGGGGTGGTTCGTCACATACAGCTCTCCTCGAAAAGGTGGAGTCTAGGGCTTTTCGTCTCATCAATTCTCCTGCTCTTACTAACTCTCTCCAATCTCTTTCTTCCCGTCGAATTGTTGCGTCACTCTCTCTATACTATCGCTATTACAAAGGACATTGCTCTTCTGAACTCTCAAGTCGCATACCTCCTCCATTGAGAAGGGCTCGTGCGACAACGACTTTCTACAACAGTCTCATCTTTTCTTTTTCCAACTCTCAGATCCAAGACTTAACAGCTATGCTCAAAATGACCCCAGACTTAATTTAACAGCTATTCTCAATCTTAAATATAATCTGCTGGTAAGGTTTGGAACACACTCCCTATTGCTGAAAACTTCCGAAAGCCATATATCGATTCAAGTCGGCCATTAGTGATTAGATCCAGAACATTCCCCAACTCTGGTGGAAACTATTAGACCTCTGGTCTTTGCCCACCAGAGGAGATATATATATATATATATATATATATATATATATATATATATATATATATATATATATATATATATATATATATATATATATATATATAGCTCAGTCGATCGAGCACTCATGAGGCCTTGTTGTTCTGAATGACTAAACGAATACATCAGTGGAGTGCTCTTGCCACTGATGGGAATAATCTCCGGCATCCTCGATAGGCCTGGCCCAGCCAGCGGTATCCGCCGTGGGCCCTTGAAAACCCAAGGATCTTCCTCGAAAGATCCCACTGACAGGACGATTCCTACCAGGGGGAAGATGATTTTTTATATATATATATATATATATATATATATATATATATATATATATATATATATATATATATATATATATATATATATTATATATATATATATATATATATATATATATATATATATATATATATATATATATATATATATATATGAAAACTTATTTTGAAAGATTTTTCAGTTTCTTTTAAGAATCTAAGCTATTTTGAGCAAATATTTTTAGACTTTGACTGTACACTTTTAATAAGTAAGGGACTTTTCTCCTAGGCGAGGAGACCTAGGAGTACACTACGCCCATGTATTTATTTATTTATTTACTTTTATAATTATTATTTATTTATTTTTTTTATAATATAGATTTGTTTCATTCAAAACGAGAGCGAATGAAATAATAAAGAGGAATTATTGAAATCATGATTATTAAGATTGTAAAGTCAAATTCTAAAAAATGTTTGTTCAAAATATATTTTAAATTTTTAAAAGATACTGCAAATTCTTGAAACCATGATTAGCTTCTGACGATGGAGAATATCAAGAACGAACCGAAAGATGTCCAAATACTTGCAGTTTATTCAGAACATAAACTAGTTGCTCTTCAGAAAAGTAAACAATATCTTGGTAATACCCCTAAATATGACATGCTAATAGAGACGTGATGAACCGTTAACGCAATTTCACGTCATCAAAAAGTGAATCTGGGAGTAGGATCCGTGCACCATTACGTAACTATTAATCAGAGATATAATACTTAAGTGGGCAAGGGTGACTTCTTGTTGATAACTGCGGATTTATGATTACTTCTAATTACCCCTATTTGGGTTAAGATTTTGCGGTTTATTAAGGGCTGAAGTAGTGAACTGTGAACCATAACAAAAGGAAACCTCTCCTAATATCTTCCAAACAATACCGTAAAGCAGTTATCTACCAGATAAGCGTTTCAGTCATAACATACCTCTCTCTCTCTCTTTAATCTCATATATATATATATTATATATATATATATATATATATATATATAATATATATATATATATATATATATATATATATATATATATATATATATATATATATATATATATATATATATGTGTGTGTGTGTGTGTGTGTGTGTGTGTGTGTGTGTGTGTGAGGGAGGGTGAGCTGAAAAGAAAGTCAAAGGTTTATTCAATGAACACGTAATATTATTTTTCTACATAATCTTCTCGAACATCAATACATTTCTGCAAACGTTGGACTCTTTTCTCGAAATCAGTCGAAAAGAAGTCTTGATCTGTTTTCTGGAAGCAGTCTGCCACCACTTTCTTCACCTCATCATATGAACCAAATCTCACTCCCCGGAGACTCTCCTTCAACTTTACAAATAAGTGAAAATCACTGGGGGCCAGATCAGTACTGTAAGGTGGGTAATCACTAATCAATAACCTTGAAGTTCAAGGGTTAAAGCGTCTGGGCATTGCCATGTGGTCGAGCATTGTCATGATGCAAGAGGAAAAGGGGTACGGTTAGGTTTTATTCGACAGATGCGGCTCTTCAATTTCTGGAGAGTTCCACAATAACGAACGGAGTTGACAGTAATGCCCTTCGATATATATTCCAAATCAACCTCTCGACGATAATGCCCATAGGTTTTGTTGTATAGATTTTATGACTCTTATGTCCACCAGTGAAAACTACGTAGGCCACATAGGTTTTTCGTCATATAGTCGAAAATCGTATTGGTAATGGCTTGAGTCTCATAAGAAAATAACCTATGGCTTTAATAAAGTTTGACTTTTATGTGTGCGCAAAGGTTACACCTATTGAAATTTCTATCGCTCCCAATAGAGTTCTCCCTATATATATATATATATATATATATATATATATATATATATATATATATATATATATATATATATATATATATATATATATATATATATATATATATATATATATATATATATATATATATATATATATATATATATATATATATATATATAAAACCAATAAAATTAATAAATAATAGTAAAAAAATACGTTTGCAAAAGTTTGAAAGAAATTTTTTTTTACAACGTTGACAATTTTTTTTCCACCGTGGACCACGACTCTGATAGTTCAGTGGTTCGCCTTCAGTCTGGTGAGCTTCAACAGTACGTATCAAACTCAACAGATGGCGGAACCGATTTCATTTCTGACGTATAGCAGTAATATAATTTAAAATTCGTATATAATCAAATGTAACATATAGTTAACGGTTAGATTGTACATATAAATTGTATCCACAATAGGCAATAGTTTATGTATATTTTAAAATTTTCGTACGTTTCTCTATAGGTTTTTTCATAGGGGATAAAAGGTTTGCTTTAGATAAACCTATGATAAATTCCTTTGGACTCTAAGCAAAGCCTAGTAACAAAAATACCATAGTCACTCTTGGTTCTGTCATAGGAACCTATGGGGTTTGATTGCATGGGGCCCTTTGGTAATCCATTGGTTTTATCATAGAGCCTTATTAAAAATTTTTATGGCCAGTTTAGAATTTCATTAGCAATATCAACCTGTCGTTTCCTCGTCTTCTGCCTTGGCACCCAACTCAAATATTTTTCGATACTTTAAATTTGTAATCATTGGTTAAACACCCTCTTTCGAAATTGCAAGCATGGAGGCAATTTTAGACTGTTTAATTCGCCGATTTCTCCCTAATAATGTCATCAAAGTAAGCATGATGTTGGTCAGTAGTCACTGTAATGGGGCGGCCACTTCTCGGAGCATAATGAATCGACATTTCACCTTTATTGGAAATTGTTGCTTTAAGGACCCATCGACGAATGTTGCTAACATCATAGTGTCCGTTCCATACACCTCTCGAGCAAACGACGATGAATTTTAGCCGCATTCTGTACACCATTGGCTTTTAAAAACTCAATCACTGTATGTTGCTTCAACAAAGTATTACTACTAGCTTTCAATTTTGTTGCTTCCACAAAGTATTACTATTAGCTTTCAATTACTGCACAATAATGAAACCAAATAATTATATTGTTCTAGTGTCAAATATATTCTACAAGCCTCATTCTTTCGAACGAACGCAAGTCTGAACATGATTATACCCATTTCCGTTGCTTAGTAACGCATCAACAGGAGTTATTTATTTATTTTTTTTTGCCCGCCCTCGTTTGTGTGTGTGTGTGTATATATATATATATATATATATATATATATATATATATATATATATATATATATATATATATATATATATATATATATATATATATATATATATATATATATATATATATATATATATATATATATATATATATATATATATATATATATGCACGCCAATATATACAGTAAGTACTTGAGTATGACCTTTGTATACTTGCATAGATGAATGTGTATGCACGTCAATATTTAGGCAAGCATTAAGTACACAAATTTCGGTGTCATTTTTCGTCCATGCAAATGAATCCGTTTGGAAAATTAAAGAAAAAAAATATATTTTAAATCTTTTTTTTTTTTTTTTTTTCGCAGAGTCATTCATTGAAAAAAAAATAAAAAATTCGAACAGGCGAGAAAAAAAATAAAACAAAATCAGTTTTTTTAAGTTGGCGGAATCATTTTGCCGTTTGATGAGAGAGAGAGAGAGAGAGAGAGAGAGAGAGAGAGAGAGAGAGAGAGAGAGAGAGAGAGAGAGAGAGAGAGAGAGAGAGAGAGAGAGAGAGAGAGAGAGAGAGAGAGAGAGAGAGAGAGAGAGAGAGAGAGAGAGAGAGAGAGAGAGAGAGAGAGAGAGAGAGAGAGAGAGAGAGAGAGAGAGAGAGAGAGAGAGAGAGAGACATAAAATTCAGTATATTATCCAGACATCCCTTAATAATGATGTTCGCTTAACTTTAATAACAGTGTTCACTTAAAAATCATTCACAAAATTTCAACCACAACCTTCTTCCGTGTAATACAATGACACCATTTTCAATAGTCTATTGCACTTCATTTTTTTTTTTTAAATGACAAGTCACTGATCTTTCTGTCCCACCCCCTCATCTCTCTCTCTCTCTCTCTCTCTCTCTCTCTCTATATATATATATATATATATATATATATATATATATATATATATATATATATATATATATATATATCTATATATATATATATATATATATATATATATATATATATATATATATATATATATATATATATATATATATATATATATATTTTTTTTTTTTTTTTTTTTTTTTTTTATTTACTTTTTAATTTTTCCCGTTTTAAAAGTGGCTTGAACTGGGACGCGAAGCTTCGAAAACTTCTCATATATATATATATATATATATATATATATATATATATATATATATATATATATATATATATATATATATATATATATATATATATATATATATATATATATATATATATATATATATAATTATAATATGTATTAAGAGGAGCAGCCATGGGTATATCTGACCATTACTTAGTAGTGGCGAGGGTCAAGGTTAAAGGAGGTTGGGAGAAAGTAAATGTGAGAAAGAGGGTGGTGGAGGTGGTGCGGGTAGGAAAGCTGGAAGAAGAGGACAAACAGAGATGATTACATAAGAGGAATAAGAGAGAAATGGAGAGAGGTATTGAGGAGTGAGGTGGAGGATGTTGAAGAGGAATGGAATAAATTGAAGATAGTTTTAGTGGAGGTTGCGAAAAGTGTGTGTGGGTGAAGAAAATAGGGAATGGAAGGCGGCGAGGTAATGAATGGTGGAATGAAGATTTGGAGAATATGGTGAAAAGAAAGAAGGACGCCTTTAACAGGTATCTAGGTACAAAAGAGGCACTGGACTGGGAGGAATATAGGGAGAGGTGTAGGGAGGTGAAAAGAGGTCAAGAGGGCAAAAAGAAGAGTAGAATAGGAGTGGGCCAGAAAGTAAGCAGAAAATTTTAAGGAAAGAAATAAAATGTTTTGGAAAGAGGTAAATAGGATGAGAAAAGGAGGGGAAGAGAGGGGAGAGGGAGTTAAAGGGGAAGATGGAGAAATATTACAGGGAGAGAAGGATGTTGGAGAAAGATGGAAAATGTATTTTAGTGATATGTTGAATGAAGGGATAGAGATTAGTAATGGGGGAGGGGGAGAAAATGGGGGAGAAGTAGTTAGCGAAGATCAGGAGACAAATATTAGTAAAGAGGAGGTGGAAGTAGCGGTGAGAAAGGTAAAGAAAGGAAAATCAGCAGGAATGGATGGTACATACGGAGAAATGATAAAAGAAGGACCTAGAGAGTTGATTGACTGGTTGGTGAGATTGTTAATGTGTGTTGGAGAGAAGGGAGAGTACCTCAGGAGTGGCAGGACTCCTGCATTGTACCTATATACAAAGGAAAAGGTGACAAGATGGTTTGTAAAAATTATAGGGGGATCAGTCTGCTGAGTGTGATAGGAAAAATTTATGGGAAGGTGTCAGTGAGGAGAATGAAAGAATTGACAATTGAGGGAATGGGTGAGGAACAAGGGGGTTTTAGGGAGGGTAGGGGATGTGTGGACTAGGTATTCACACTGAGATTGATTGCAGAGAAATTGCGTGAAAAAAATAAAATGGGGTATGTATGTTTTCTGGATTTAGAAAAAGCATATGATCGCGTATGCAGGAGTAAGTTATTCGAAATATTAATGGAAAGGGGATTGAAAGGGAACTTTATGATTGGTTTAGCATAGGAGTGGGATTGAGACAGGGGTGTGTTATGTCACCATGGTTATTTAATCTATTGATGGATGGTGTAGTTAGAGAAATGGAGAGAGAAGGGAAGGGTATTAGGTTGAGAAATATGGAGGGTGAATGGGATGTGAATGTTTTACTTTTTGCAGATGATGCGGTGTTGGTGACAGAATCTGGAGAAAAGTTGAGAATACTTGAGAGAGTTTGAGGGGAAATGTACAAACATGAGATTGAAAGTTAATCCAGCGAAGAGTAAAGTTATGAGGATTGGAGGTGGGGATGAAGAGATGTGGAGGGAGGATTGGGGTGGTGTAGAAGTGGGGGGAAGGAAACTTGAGGAGGTGAATGAATTCAAATATCTAGGAATGTTGGTGGAAGGTAAGGGTGGGACGGAAAAAGAAATAAAGAATAGAGTGGTAGAGGGAATGAAAGTGTTGGGGGTCTAAGAGAAGTATGGAAGAAAGGAAAAAGTTCAAAAGAAATAAAGATAAGAATGTTTGAATGTATGTGCTTACCTTCTGTAATGTATGGGTGTGAAACATGGATGTTAAGTGCTAGAGCGAGGAAAAGTTTGAATGTCTTTGAGATGAAAGGTTTGAGAGCGATATGTAAATTAAGAAGAATTGATAGGATTAGAAATGACAGAATAAGAGAGATGTGTAAATGGAAGAGGGGTTTAATTGCTAGAGCAGAGGAAGGTGTGCTAAAATGGTTTGGACATATGTGTAGAATGAATGAGGACAGAATGGTGGGCAAGGTACTTAGATCCGAGGTGGAAGGTGGTAGGGGGAGGAGGCCAAAGTGGAGATGGATGGATGGAGTTAGAGAGATTTTGGGTGGAAGGAATTTGAGTTTAGAAGAGGGTAGAAGACTTGCGGAGGACAGAGTGAGATGGAGGGCGGTGGTGAAAGGGGTTGAAAGATAAGAATGGGTATGTTTGTAAGGGAATTGTGGCGGGCACCACCCCACGAAAGTGGGAAAGGTGATAGCGAAATAAATAAATAAATAAAATAAAATATATATATATATATATATATATATATATATATATATATATATATATATATATATATATATATATATATATATATATATATATATATATATATATATAGTAACTATATTCGTTCTGGTAAAGAGTTTGCCAAAACTTTACCGAACCTTAACAAACG
>SEYY01023875.1:20000-27500 GCA_009176605.1 Armadillidium nasatum
GAAAAAGTATTAAAATACTTTTGTTTACTGATTAGTAGAAATTCTACTTAAAAACGTTAACAAATCCTGTTATATTAACCCTACAAAATTAATTTTTTTTTTCCATTTATCCACACTCATTAATAACAATAATAATATTTAAGCCTAAATTTCCATTTATTGTACTCTACAAAATCAGTCCATTTCACTAAAGTGCATCACACTTAAACAACAAATATTTATGAATAGCAAACTCTCACTCAAACTTCATCCATTTAAATTTTTTTCGGTTTCCAAAGTTAAAGATCAGTTTTTAAACAAAATTTTGATACATTCCTGCTTAACTTCCTCCCTTCATACTATAGGCTGAGCTTCCTTTTACGCTTCTTTGATTCTCTTAATCTTTGATGTTAAAAACTTACTTATCTATCGTTTTATTCCATCCTCATCAATCAATGAGTGAAAAAAAATATATAAATATAAATAAACTTTTGAGAATCGATAACATCTTTACATAATTCCTAGTTTTTGTTTTTTAAAATATTCTCAATTTCTCATTCAAATGTAGGTATTTAAATTTGGCTTCATGTTTATTTTACAAGTTCAATGAAATATATATTAAATTCAAAAAGTACAGTATTGCTATCACTCAGATACATCTGAAATAAAATATGTAAAATATTTTAAATTTTATAGCCATAAAATTATTTCACCCTATTCCTTTTAAGCAACACTTATTTCAACTTAATTTTCGATGTTTCATGCATACATTTTTACTAATCCTTTTATATAAGACACTTATCCAAGAGATACCACAAATTATTTCATTCTCCATATAAGCTAATCCACCCATATACCTACTGAATTTATATTAACCACAAGAAATCTCTTACCTGCCAACATTTCTCGCAATATCGCATGAATGGTTTATTTTTTATACCACAGGAAACACAAGACCATTGATCTTTTTCGTCCTCAGTCGAATGTCCTTCAGAATCTGATGAGGAAGAGGAAGAATGATCGGCGAAACAATCCTCGTCAGAATCATCTCTCGCTTCTACTCCGAAAATTAAAACAATATTCTGAAAAAAAAATGAGTAAAATTATAATAGATGTAACATTTATAATTATTAATATAACTTCTCCTTGCGAAGGAGACAGTTCTAGGCAAGACTGAGGAGCTGATAAATTTATTGGATGTCACCATATTTTAAAATGCTCAGCTCCTGAATCAACCATTTTAAGAGTTGCTCAGACTCCATTTTAAAAAGCAACCAGCTCAGGATCAATCTTTTTTTATAGTATTAAAAAAAAAAGGAGAGAAGGAGCTTTTCGCTCCAACGAAAACATAGCAACTCTGCAGCTAAGGTTCAAAGTTGTAAATAGGTAACATATTTTGGTATATTCTCGAATTTAAGGTTCTTGGAGAAAGAAATTTGGAGAAAATGAGTGGGAATGTTTTCACGTCTTAAAGGTTTTAGCAGCAAACTAGGGTTTTTATTTATGCCCACTCTTGTTGAATCAAGGTATAAATTTGGTTTAAGCATTTCAAGATTTTCATAACAGAGATGCAAGCATAAAACAAATTCAGGGAAAAATTTTTTTACTACTTACTATAAAGAAGCAGAAAACTTTGAAAAAAAAAATAAAAAAAAATAAATAAATAAATAAATAAAAATTCAGCATACCTCAAAATCTGATTCTGTATCATTTTGAGATTTTAATTCGGTTTCCGTTTCAGAAGCTAATTCATACTCTTCAACAACTTCCTCTTCAACCTCCTCTTGAGCGGAATGAACAGATTTTTGTTCCACATCTGAATCTGAATTATCAACCAGAGCTAGGGATATATATATATATATATATATATATATATATATATATATATATATATATATATATATATATATATATATATATATATATATATATATATATATATATATATATATATATATATATATATATATATATATATATATATATATATATATTATATTGGGAAGGAGCGATAACAAAGTTTTAACCGATACAATACCTCTAGAATTTACCGATACTAAAAAATTTTTTTTTTTTACTGAACTTATGAAGGTTGAAACAATATTTGAAAATATTCAATGACCATAAAATTTAGGCTTTCTGCTATCCGCAATATCTAGTCATTTTGAAGTTACATTGCAAAACAAAACTATTGGTTGGTGCCAACAAGACATTGCAGCAGACTTGCCCTAGTGAAAGGTCTATTTTCTTCATTAATTTCTGCAACATTCACGGTTATATATATATATATATATATATATATATATATATATATATATATATATATATATATATATATATATATATATATATATATATATATATATATATATATATATTATATATATAAATAAATATATAAATAAAAAAAAAAAAAAAAAATAAAATATATATATATATATATATATATATATATATATATATATTATATATATATATATATATATATATATATATATAATATATATTATATATTATTATATATATATATATATACCAACTCTATCTTGCGGAAACACGCCTCTTATTCCTACTCGAGTAATTTTAAAAATAATTCAAAATGTAACAAACTTCAGTCAAAGAGGCATATATTCTTCGGAAATTATCAGTTTTCTTTCATTCAAGATTTTGGTATCGGTCCTTTTTTTACCGATACCGATACCTACAAAAAAATTTATATACCGATGCCAGATACCAAAAAATTTACCGATACTGATATTGACTCAAATATCCATATATATATATATATATATATATATATATATATATATATATATATATATATATATATATATATATATATATATATATATATATATATATATATATATATATATATATATATAAAGATCTTAATATACAATTGATTAGTTTAAAAAGGAAATTAGTTCCAAGTGTTAATTTACAATACAATGAAAGGTTTTAAATTTCAGTACACTCATATTTCAGTGGTAAAACTAAATAAACATCAATTCCGATACGAAAATGCTGAAAGTAGAACTAAAATTCAGTTTGTTGTAAAACCTCAACAATATATCTCTCTTTATTTTGAATATTTTTACAGGGTCCAGCAAGTCCTGTAATGCCATCAATTTCATCCACTTCTGCATAACTTCCTCGTATTGGAACATCGTAATTCGGTAATGAGCATGTCGAGACAAACATACGAATTAACAAATTTTATTTAAATTTTAATCCTTAAAAATTAAGAATAGCTTTATAACTTCTAAGAAAAATAATTTTACTACAATCATCAGAAAACAAAATAAAAAAATAATCACTTCATTTATCAGTGACGTAAACCAAAGAAATAAAGTGTTCAAATAATTTAACTTCTAAAAAATAATGGTTTCTTTATTTAATTATTGTTTCATAAAGAATTTTGGAGCCGGCAAATGTTCTTAATCCTAATATTTTTGATAGCACCATTTCTCCTTTGTTTGCAGCTCCTCACCCTTATACACTTCAGAAATTTAAGAGCTTTAATGCAAACAAATCATTCTACTAACACTTAACAACAAAAAATACCAATATGTTGTAGATCAACATTTTTCTTCTTCAGCTCCACCAGAGCTTTGTGACTTCATAGTTCTGAATATGGCCTCGAGTTTAATATTTACTTTTAAACACTACAATATGTCATTATTAACTTTTTTAATAAGAATATTTTTTTAGCGTCGCAATGTAAGTGTGGTTATAATTTAACTAAGTCTTTAATTAGGTGGGCATAATACATTTATTAAACCTCCACAAACATGGTGGTCTAGACAGAATAAGTGAAAATTTAGACAAGTGACTAATGACTAACTGGTATGTGGTTAGTAGTTAATAGATTAAATATTATTATTAATGTATATTTGGTATAGCAATTTTTAAAATCTCAGTGAATGCAGATTATGATTTGTCATCCATAAATACACATTAAAAGAAATGAAAAGTGAAGAATGTAATGTAGTTAGAATATTTAATTGTACAGCATAATTTCAATAAATTTCTTACTCAGTCTATCGTCACATCCAAGAGTGAGAAAGAAACTTTACTTCAGCTGCTCTAGATTGGATTTAGTAATGTCTACCTAGTATTCTTCTATTCTTTTTTTGTTTTTGTTTTTTAATACAGAAAAATTGGAAGATAATGAGAAAAGGGTTTTAAATTTTCTTTTTGGTATTTTGCTCAATTTTTTAACATGAATTAAAGTATTTAATATTAGGGTTTTGATTTTTTACGAAGAATATTACAAGTGTACTTTTAAAAATATTCTATATTATTGAAATGAGTGAATTTCAAGAAAAAAAAAAAAAATAACGAAGTATTCTTGTATCTTAACCCTAAATGTTGTCTTAAAAAAATTAACAAGGCAATTATTTTTGACACCACTATTTGGAAGCACTTACAAATAATCTTCACATTTTATGCATTTTAAAGAATTTGCTGAATTCTTCATACCATTATCAACTTCCTATTTAGACTTTGTCAAATGATTCATCAACATATTTCAAGAGATTTTACCCGATGCATCATCTTAAAGAATTTTCTTACATTTGAATTAATGAAACCGTAAGCTCAGAACATTTGCTCAAGAGAAACAATGATGCCAGTCAAGCCAAATACTGAATTAAGCATTTAAAATAAGATTCTTTAGCAGCCTTCCTTTTATTGTGGTTATAATTATGATCCATCATTTGATAAGGATTGGATCATTTCATTACCTTCTTCTAAAATGTAGAAACAAAATAATATATCAAGATCAGGTATACTAGAGAATGTAGTACTCATTGGAGGCAGCCTCAATCCAGTTTTCTGTTCACTCATCATTATTTGAAAACATCATTTTTTTCTTCTAAGTCAATTCTTGAATGTTGGGAACGTTCACAATTTTGAAACAGTGCTTAGATGCAAATTAAAAATTGGACAAATCTGGAATATAATAAAACATGACTTGGTAGTAAAGCAGATAACTAAATACTGTTGTAAACTGTAGAGGATATCAATAAAACCACCAATTTTAAAACTTCAAAAATAATGTACTAAACTTTTGAATTACTGCTTAATATTTAACCTAAGATTGACATTTAAATCTTACAATATAGTGAAACCGCAACAAAATAACATTAAAGATCTCAAAAAAAAATTAAAAAAAATAATAAACACCCGTAAGTTGGGCTATCCAATCCTGATTAAACGAAGTAAGATTCATTTCTAATAAAGCTTTATAGATAGTTTCTGATGAAATAACAATTTTGTATAAGAGGAATTTCTTAAACTTTATCTTCAAAACTGAATTGTACAAATAAATGGTGCACACACCTGTCACACTTAAGTATTATGAAAATTTTTTTTCCTTTTTTTTTTTTTAATATGTTACCAGCATTCACGGACAGAGCCCATTTCAAGGGATAAACGAAAATTTAAGGATAAACGAAAACCCACTCAATCCCGAACTTAACACAAATCCCTCAGGTGGGAACAGAGGATTCAAAGAGAGGTAGGTTAAATATAGAAAGAAAAACAGGAGGTAGGGAGTTTCACAGTAAAGAGGTGTCTGGAAAGGAGGTACCACAACGTGCAAGCCTCGAGCTTGCAATGCTCACACAAAGTTCGCGTGCAAGCAAGGCACCCCTTGTGCTTAGAGAGGGCGACGCAATGGTGGTGTAGAATGCGAGGCGTCAACTCCTTCGAGCACCTGCCATTGTAGTACTTTTAGAAAAGAGTGCGCCAACGTCATGTCGCAGAGAAAGAGCCAAAGGAGTTTGAAGTGGATGACAGATTATGTCTTTTAGCCTTAGACTCAACCTTACTCAAAAGAAGGGTGGAACCGGAACCACCTTAAATGTGGGAACAGTACTCCATGCAAGGACGGATAAGACCCTTATATAATTGGAGTAACTGTTCATAAGAAAAAAAAAAATCCATCAATCTGAACGGAACTCCCAGCTTTTTTAGAGGCCAACTTAGGAACCGTTGTGATATGAGTTTTCCAAGATAATTTATTGTTTATGTTCAGATCAAGAATGTTTATGTTGTTTACAGGTGAGACGGGAGAGCCGTCGAAGGAGATAGGAAATTGGGAGGTGTTTTTGAGAGAGATGTAAAGAAGTTGAATTTTTAAAGAGTTGAATTTCATAAGGTTGTAGTGGCCCCACCGGGAAATCCCATCCAGATCAGCAAGATTGGAATTGGAGAGTCGATTACGAAAACTAGCTCTAGAAGCAAAGAGGGAGCAGATTTGAAATGAGTAGAAGAAAGGAGAGTAGAGTAATCGGCATAATAATGAACAGAGTTAGAAGTTGATGAAAAGTAAGAATAAAGTAGGAGGTAGAACAGAACTCCGAGGAACACCACAATTAATAGGGAAAGAAATTGCACCATCAAGTGCTGATATGAGCACTAGACATAAGAAAGGAAAGAGGAGGAAACCCAAAGGAAGGGAGCTTAGAGCGCAGCGACGCATGCCATACAAGGTCAAAAGCCTTGGATATATTAAACGCCAATACACAAGACTCCCCGTAGTCCCTAAGGGCAGAAGACCATAGATCAATAAGATAGAAAATGACACCAGTAGATCTCAAACATCGAAAGTCATACTGGTGATCTGAATGAAGGGAGTGAGATTTCAAATGATAAAGGAAATGAAAGTTGAGGAGAGTTTCAAAGACTTTAGATGGAATACAAGTGAAAGCTTTAGGGCGATAGTTAAAAGGTTCAGAGCGGCTACCTTTTTCGGGATCAGTTGAACATATGTACGCTTCCAGCATTGAGGAAAAGTATTAGTATTAAGGCATAGAGAGCAAAGTTGAACAAGGAAAAGCGCCAACTCGGTAACACACACTCAAAACAGGAGGAGGAATGCCATCTGGGCCACTTGCCTTCCTTATGTTCATAGATTTTAGGATCCCATGCAACTGATTATATGAAAACACGGGTAAGGACATGAGACATCTGAGAGAAGTAGGAGGGATGCCGGAATCATTTAGAGTAGAATTAGATGAAAAAAGGAGGCATAAGAGAGTGGCCTTTTCAGTAGGAGTGTTAGCTACAGATCCATCAGAGCGAATAAGAGGAAGAAAGGAAGATTTATAAAAGTTGTTGAAATATTTTTGGCAAGAGGCGAGGAATTTTTAGCAGAACTAAGGAGGTCAGCTCAGTTCCTTCTGATGAATGCACGCTTGGCCTGTCGAATAATATCCCTGCAACAATTCCAAGCTGAATGAAAATTAGAGTGATAAAAGAATAATTTTTCCACACTCGATACACACTGTCTGTATTTCCTGAATGGCATGAGAGCAGGCGCCATCAAGCCATGGATTTGTATCTATTATTTATCCAGTGGTTGCGAATTAATGGATAAAAAAAAAATCATCAAAGCAGTAAATCAAAGTTTCTGACCAGAGTACACACAAAATCTACTCTATCCAAAGACACATTGCAGCTTCATTTTCACTATTTAGCTCTAGTGTCATCTAGGTAAAAAAATGCTATAGT
>SEYY01023875.1:30000-38160 GCA_009176605.1 Armadillidium nasatum
AAGTTTTGTAAATTATAAAAAAATTAACAGATAAGAATCTGAAAAAAGGTGAATTTTCCATGAATACTTCTGTTGAAGTTATCGTTTTTTTTTTAATGTTCATTTCAAATTGTAATCAAAGTAAACATTACTCAAGTTGTAATTATTCATTAAGGGGTAACAACAATTATTTGAGATGAAGTTAAGTCTTCATAGAATTTTTTCTACCTACCTGTAAGTTATATCATTGGTTATAAGAAAAAAATTATAACATTTAATAAAAAAATCTTCTTAAATCATATTTAGACAATCTCGCACTTGTCATATTAAGTCTGTGTTTAGAAACACATTCTTTTGCTGTTATGACAATATTCGCCTAAGCATCTGAGAAGTCCACTTTCTTACAATAGAGACCTCCAGGGCACTCAATTCCCTGATTTTGTTGGTGATCTAGGATCATGCACTAATCTATGAGAAGTCAAATATAAATCTAGATCTGACAGTGCGATAGTTTCATAGTTATAATTTTTCTACTGAGGCCAATTCTTATTTCCCAAATATTTTAAGAATACAATGAGTTTCTCGGCTTTATGTTTAATGTATACTTTACATTTACCATTTATTATTTATTTATTTAGTCAATAAATAATACACTATTTATTATGTATGATTATTTGATTGAAATTTAAAAAAGAACAATATTAGATGTAGTTAGGCGGAAATATAGTAATATAACTTTTGCTAATATTAATCATGAAGGGGGGATTATTTAAAGGGCATCTTGTGAAGAATACACATAAAACTAGATAATCAAAGTAGGCCAGTCTATTCATAATAATGACTTAATGCAGCATATAATCATTTTCTAAAATACTGTTATTAAACGCTTTATAAACAACGGCAGCTTCCTCATGTTTAATTACAATACAAAGTTTCCAACTTTTTAAAGACACTCAGACTATATAATAATGGCGTTTGAAGTCTCTAAAACGAGTGTCTACACAACTAGGAAGCAGTTTCTTTTTTTTTTTTATTATTAAAAAAAATACTCACCACCCGAAGCTTTACCATTAATGATTGCATCTTTACAATTATGATTACAATATAATTGTAAATA
This sequence comes from Armadillidium nasatum, assembly GCA_009176605.1. Classification (NCBI taxonomy): domain Eukaryota; kingdom Metazoa; phylum Arthropoda; class Malacostraca; order Isopoda; family Armadillidiidae; genus Armadillidium; species Armadillidium nasatum. Next base: position 31,097 of record SEYY01023875.1, read on the forward strand.
AATTGTAAATATATGACCAACCAGAATTTAAACATATAGATAGTCTTTTTTAATTAAAATCTCACTTGTTGAAGCTCTCATATGTCGAGTTCACTTACATATGTTCTTATTTTCCTAATTCAGAATATATATATATATATATATATATATATATATATATATATATATATATATATATATATATATATATATATATATATATATATATATATATATATATATATATATATATATATATATATATACACAAACTTACCCAACATCTTTATACTCAAATTTATCAACTCCAAAAGCACGACCCAAATCCGTATTTGCACAGTTTATAAATTTTGGATCAAGAGGATCAATAAGAGATTTATTTTTTGACAAATACTTTTCGAGTAAATCCAAAATCTGAAATTAGATAGTAGAAAATTTGGGACATCTAATCGGTAATAAATAATAATAATTTTAGCAATCTATGCAAATTTAATTACATAAAAAAATTTAACAAACCTCATGTACATTATAAACTCTGCGAATGGCGCCCACAGGGGAAAACACTGTTTGAAGGGCATTATTCAATACACACAAAGTATCACCAAGTTTATTATAGTTATGCGAGTTTCTTTCCTTATCACCATTCTCTTGAGGATCTTTCTGTGGACTCGGTATAATGGAATTTGAGAAATCTGGTTGTTCAGATTCAAGACATCCATTACTAGCAGAAGTTTCACTAGCCATATTACTATCAGTTAATATCTGTCCAAAGAGAATTAATCTTCTGTTAATAATGTCATAAATAGCAAGCAAAAAATAAATTTAAAACATGAAGCAGATAAAAATAAAAAAAATGGAAAATTTAATTAACTTTTTTCTACCATTACCCAATGAAACATAATACTGTGAGTTACAATCTTGTAAAACCATATTTTACCCATAAATCAAGTATTATATCCATTCTATGTATGCATATTGAAAAATAGAGATGCTAAGAAGCCACATGAGCCTTGACAGGTTCTTGTGGATTCTTATACTCTGTATTTTACTGATATTCTTATTTCCTAATTGCTTTAATTCTAACAAGCTATCAGATATGTTTTTTTTGATATAGAAATATCAAAGTGTTTGTATCACAATCAATAAAGAATAACTTATAATCAACAATAATTTCTCTATTTTAGTAGGAAACCCAGATCTACATGCTGGGAAGTGCCTGCTAGTGATGAAATGTTGAGTGCTGTTTGAACTTATCATTGAAATTTTATTTTATCAGTGAAATATTTTTATCCAAATTCCAAAATCCTTTCACCATAAAATAAGTAGGATATCAGGATCAGAATACTAGGAATTTTCAGGATCCCGATCTTTCATGATTAAAATTTTCACTTCAGGATCAGGATAGGGATCATGAATCCTGTACAACCACAGCAATCAGGCACTTTTACAGAAAAAAATTTAATGTAACTTTTAAATTTTTTTACTGATCTACACAAAATTTTCTGAGGTTATACCGTTGAGCGAAATACACATTTTTTTTTTTAGAATAACTTTTTGGTGTACCCTATCATATTGATGCTGTGCACAAGTTTTTAACATTTTCTTTTGCACAGCAGCAAAATAGCTGGGTATAAAAAAAAATATTTAAATAAAAAAAAGGGTATCTTGCCTAACTCTATAACCTCAAAAAAAAATTTCCATGCACAGTACCAAAATGATTGTGTATACAAAACTTTTTACAGAGGTTATAACCAGGGATGTACCAATACCAGTAAAGAGGCCGATACCGATACTCTATTTTTTTAGGTGCCGATACCGATTCTCTAATTTTTATAAGAAATACATAGTAATAAGATAGGACATTTGTGTACTGCTAGGCAACTGAGGATTGCATTCAATGAACTTAGTCATGTATTTCATATTTGGTTGTGCCCAAGTATATTTTATAAATTAAAATATTATCTTTTAGGAATAATAAATGCAAATATAATACTAATAACTTTTTTATGTTTGTGTTTATTCAAAAATATTCCATTTCCATTTTCCAGTAAGTATTAACAAAGTTTAGCTACTCGCTTTTATGTTTTAACATGATTACAACACAGATTACAATTTACAAGATTCTTTAACTAGCTACAATATAAAGAATAAAAATAATGAAAGAAGAGACCTCAATTAATCAGCAGAAAAGACAAAATATAAAAAACGCTATTATTCAAACGTGACATAATATACCCCTTTAAGGTAAAGACATCACTTGATAGTCGAATTCAAATACCCTCAAATTATGATGTAAAAATATTAAAGTTTCACTCATATCTGGAGAGAGAATGTTCTTTTTTGGGAATATATATATATATATATATATATATATATATATATATATATATATATATATATATATATATATATATATATATATATATATATATAGGAAACGGAATTATGGGCTAGCTTAAAGGAATTCCTTATTAGAACTTTTATATATTGAAACTAGATTTATTTTTAAATCTAAAAGTTTCTCATAATTCTTCACCCAAAAAGTAAGGAGTATCGGAGTATCAGCCATATTAACCAATACCGATATCCAAAAAAATGGCCGATACTATCGGTACATCCCTAGTTATAACTCTGAGTGAGATATGTATAATTTGGAGATTTTTTTGCCTTCTTAGCCATTTTGTTGCTGTGCATGGAAACAAGAAAACAAATTGAAATTTTTCCTGTGCATAGCAATAAAATGGTTGAATATAATAAGTTGTACAGTTGGGCATGTTACACATTTTTTATTTAGAAAATATTTTTGCATACTCAATCATTTTGGTGCTGTGCATGAAAATTTAAAAAATAAATAAATAAAATTCTTGTGCACAGCAACAAAATCATTTGGTATACAAAAAATTGTTCTAAATAAAAAAAAAGGTGTATCTTGCCCAATTATACACTCTCTAAAAATTTTGTGAACATTGGGTGGCTTTTAAAAAAAAAAAAAGTTATGTCCAAATATTTATTTTTTTTTTTTCCCTCAATTATAAATATTTATGGGCATGCAACTTTTTTGGGCAGCAGACAAAGAAATTCAAATTATAACAAACTGCAAACTGAATATTGATAATTTAACAATCTACATGTAAATTATCAAGTCATTTTGACAGAGGGAAAATGCTGAATTTTTTGTTATAAAATTTGAATGAAATTTGCTCCCAAACACAACTTTAATTTTTGTTGAATATTTGTCAAAATATTTTCCTTTTCTTTTAAAATTTTATTTTAGATAGCCTATAATAATATTATCACCCATTTATATTAATAAAAAACACTACAGAATAATTTTACACATGCAATTGGTTAGAAGTTGCGAAAAATAGGGATTACATGATAACAGTATTTATAATTTTTTTGAAGAATATAAACCATTCTGAATATTTTTATATAAAAAGTAAATGATAATATGCAAATTACTATTTTTTCTTAATATTTTGAAAATTGAAGGCAATTAAAAATTGAAACAAGGTAAAACAAACTACTTGCATGGGGGAAATTTAACCACTGCATAATATTTAAAAATGGTTATTCAATAGTGCTTTTTATTAATATAAATGGATAAGAATAGTATTATAGATTATCTAGAACATAAATTGAAAAAAAAAAAAAACCTGTTTGGACTGAAATATTCAACAAAAATTTATGCAAATTTTTCAGCATATTCCCTTTGTCACAATAACTTGATAATTAACCTGTAGGTAGTTAAATCATCAATATTCATTTTGTTACACTTACACTTTTCATTTCGGCTGCCCCCTAAAAAGGTTACACAAATACTCATAATCATGAAACTTTCAAAAAAAATGTTAGTAAAAAATATATTTGGGTATAACGTTTTTTTCTATCCATGCAAAGTTCATGAAAATTACAGAGGTTGTATAGTTGGGTGAGATACACATTTTTTATTTCAAAAATTTTTTTGTATACAAACAAATTTCATGCTGTGCATGGGAAATGATTTTTAACATTTTCCTGTTACAGCACTAAAATGACTGGGTATACAAAAAAATTTTCTAAATAAAAAAATGTGTAGCTTGCCCGACTGTACAATCTCTTAAAACACTGTAATTTTTTTTTTCATACATTCAACCATTTTATTTGTATACATGGAAACAACTGTATAGCCTCTAAAAAAAATTTTATACTCAATTTTGGTCATGTGCATGGAAATATTTCTGAAAATAGCAACAGCAACAAAATGATTGGGTATAAAAAAACATGCACAGGTTGTACAGTTGGGCAAGATACACATTTTTTTATTTTAAAAAAATTTTGGATATCCAACCATTTTAATGTGCGTGCATGTGAAAATTTTTTTAAATTTTCCTATGCGTAGAATCAAAATGATTGGGTATAAAAAAAATTTGCACAGGTTGTACAGTTGGGCAAGACACACATTTTTTATTTTATTTTAAAAAATTTTTGGATATCCAACCATTTTGGTGTGCATGTGAAAATTTTTTAAAATTTTCCTATGCGCAGAATCAAAATTGTTAGGTATAAAAAACCTTACTCTAAATAAAAAATGTGTATCTCGCCCAACTTCATAACCTCTGAAAATTTCATGTAGATAAGCTGAAAAATATAAAAGCAACCAGATTTTTTAATAGTTAGTTTTACTCCATTATTGAACAACATTAATATTTTCTTAACAGTAAAGAAAATTTATGTTATATTAATGCAAACATTTACCTTTCATATTATTCAAATCCTTTAAGTTTGATTGTTACATACTCAATATAGTTTTTAGGAACAGATCTTAGAAATTTTTTTGAATTTTGTCAAAAATTTCTACCCAAAAAGGGGAAAGTTTTTTATTTTTAAAGTTATCATTTAATAAACTACTTTTATACAAAACATTGAAATATAAATACTTCTATATATAAAAAAAAAATTCCAAAATCAAGAATATAAAATTTCTTTCATAAAAAAAAATAATTCAAATTTATTTTTTATGGTGATTAGTTTTACCCCATTTTATAGTATGTATATATTATATATATATATATATATATATATATATATATATATATATATATATATATATATATATATAATATATATATATATGTCAAATACTGATTTAGATTCAATTTTATATGATCTGTTAATATTAAATTTTGTTCTTTATTTTTTGTGAAAATAAGATATATTTAATTATTTTTACGTAATTACAAAGCTTTATAAATTTGATAACATACCAATATTGTACTTATATTTATCTGACAATATTTTATATTATATGGATAAATAAATTTAACAATAATGCATTCAATTTATTTTTGAAAAAAATAAATAAATACTCCAAACAGTTTATTTTTTAATAATTACAATAGATATATTTTCATATTTCATTTAGTTTTTTCCTTATTAGTTTTAAAAAAAATTTTTTTTATATATATATATATATTTTTCACATTTCAATTTATTCAATTAACTTGATTTCATATTTTGTCTTTGAAGTTTTCAATATATAAAAAAAATTGCTTACTTAAACTTTTTTAGGTTTCAAAAACTAAAATTTCTTTATTAAAGTTCACTCTGACAATGGATGCAGGAATCTGGCAATGCTTTTTTGATTGAAAAAAAATAAAAATAAAAAAGTTTTTTTTTTTTTTTTTTTTTTTTTTTTTATATATATATAATATAATATATATATATATATATATATAATATATTATTATATATATTATATATATATTATATATATTATATATCTTGGTTTTAAGCTTGAACGAGTTTTTTGGTTTCAAATATAGAAAATTATTTTCATCATTTCGATTTAACAAATTTACTTGACTTCCGATAATTTCCTCTTTTTTGTTGTTTCATTTAAACTAAAGTATTACCAATTTCAATTCTAAAAAGGGATATCCACCAAGTATAGGAACCTTCAATTCTATTGGTTATTACATCTTACTTCTATCAAAACATTGAAATAAAATTTGGATACAGGGAATTACAATAAATTTCTAATTTTTTATTTCTGAAATCAGGTATTTAAATATTTTGAATTATATTTTAATATGCTCTTTATAAATTAGAATATGTCAATATTTTTTGTTGAAATCAAATTTCCAGTTGGCTTGGGTCTGCTTCATCAATATGAATATATATTTTTTGAAAACTAACATATTGGAAACACCAAAGTTCAAATTTCATTACTGCTTGGATAAAATATGCTAATTTATTAAATAAAAAATAAAAAATTAAACTATTAGTTATATTTCACTGGCCTCGATTTTCACTTTATATATCTAGGCTTAGAAAATGAATCAATTAACACAATATTTTTGTTTCAAATTTTTCAAAAAAAAAATAATAAAATAAACCTATGTTGCTGATACTTTGGCCAAGCATAATACAATATATATATATATATATATATAATATATTATATATATATATATATATATATATATATATATATATATATATAATATATATTATATATATATATATTTATATATATATAATATATATCAGCCTCACGTTGATTTTTTGGCAGAACCACTTTTCTCGAATGAACCAAAATCCAAACTGATTACACTAAAATATAATCAAAACTTTAAAATTTAAAAACAAACCTTAAATACGCTAAATGTATTATAAAAATGATGAAATCAAATTACCACTAAACTTATATTTACGACGAAGAAAGGCAAAACTGTTTGCCCTAATCTTTAAACAATGAGTTCAGGAACCAACATGAACGCGCTAAATCGTCAAAAGTTTGAGGGAGTGGGAGAGAATCGTAAATTCGTTATTAATTGTTATCGGGAGAGACTGAAATATTTAGCAAGGCTATTTGAAAAATTTACATTTATACAAAAAGATTAAAAAAATCATTGTAGAAATACAAACAGTTTTTCCGAGAGATAATCAAAATTATAATAACGAATAACTATCCTTACAAATTTTGATTTACGAACTTTGATTTTTTATTCACTCCAAAAGAAGTGAAACATAATTTCTTGTTGCATCGCTTGTTGAGAATTTCAACTGCCAATGATAGAACATCTTTGAATTTTGGAATGGAA
>SEYY01023876.1:0-35000 GCA_009176605.1 Armadillidium nasatum
TTGTTTATCTACTGTCTTTTACCTAAAAACAAAGAAAATGAGGTTAAAAAATTTTTTAAATTTTTTGGGGGATTTTATAGCCCCCCAAAATTTGGAGTTTTCAAAATTTTGTTTTTTTTCAAGAGGTCATAACTTTGGTTCTAGAAGTGATAGAGTTGTGAAACAAAATGCATTCTATGCCAAATGGCCTGATAAACAAGAGTTACTCTAAGCATTTTTTACCTAAAACTTATTTTATTAAAAGTTATAGAACATTTAACATTTGGGGGCTGCTTCCCCCCCTTATGGCCAATCGATACAAAAAATTTTATTGGTGTTAAAAATGTTTCTATATCATTTGTTCATAAAAGTAAATAATGAAACACTTGTGAAGTAAAGAATTTAATGCATATATCTTACTTTAAATAATTGGAGGTGCACAGAAATCAGTATGTTTAAATACTTTTAATAAATTTAAAATAATACTTTAATATTTATATTCATTTAATAATTACTTTAATTTGTTTCTACTTACAGATCAGTAATTATTTAAATGTAAATATGTCTGGTAATTATAAAAAATCGTGTTGCAACCCTTATTATAAGCATAAAAAAATTATATTAGAAAGTTTGTGACCCATTCCACAATGCATTGTTGACAAAATTGACAGAGAACTTGCAATTCCTTCAAATGCATTTGTTTGCACTACCTGCTTGAAAAAGCTTCAGGAACAATGTCAATTACCGAGAGAGGGGAATGAAATAGATTCTTCACATATAGAATCAACAGGCGTAGCAGAAGAGAACCAAGTATTTCAGGATGAAGCGGCAACTGTAAATACAGTGTTTTCTGAGCTTGTAACACAAATAATCGAAACTGTATGTTGCAGCATTGTAAAGAATGTCCAGGTATAGCATCTGTTTCAAATTATATTAAATTCTCTAGATGTATTATCTGAAAGTGACAATGTAGAATACTATCAATGGGTAAGCACTGACAGAACAACTATAGAAAAATTTGTGAAGCCTGTTCACGATTTCATTTCCTGCTTGTCAAACAATATTGTTAGTCTAACTCGACATCATTACATAGCTAAAACTCAAAGTGCATATCTGAATAGTTTGAAAGAAAGTATACCTCCAGATAAGGCTATTGTAATAGGTGATTTTGCTGAAAATTATTCATTTATGGTTCAGGATGCTGCCCAATTTCATTGGACAAATGAACAGGTTACATTGCATCCTATTGTTATTTATTACTTAAATGCTGACAGTAAGGTTGATCACAAAAGTTACTGTTTTATCAGTGATTCTCTAGAGCATTCAACTACTGCAGTCTATACTTTTCAAAACATTTTATGAAAATAATAACTCAAAAGTTTTCAAAACATTTTATGAAAATAATAACTCAAAAGTTTTCAACAATAAAAAAAGTTCATTACTTTTCAGATGGTTGTAAGGCACAATATAAAAACCGGTTCAATTTTATTAACTTATGTTATCATGAGGATGATTTTGAAGTAAAAGCGGAGTGGAATTTTTTTTGCAACAAGTCATGGGAAAAGTGTGTGTGATGGAATAGGGGGCACAATAAAAAGAGCGGTTGCAAAAAGAAGCTTGCAAAAAACAGTGTCAGACCACATTTTGACTCCAGAATCCTTTTACAACTTTTGTAAATCTAATTTTAAGAACATTGAATGCATTTTTGTTTCAAAGATTGAAATAGAAGTGAATAAAAACATCTTGTCAAGTAGATTCCAGAAGGCTTTTCCAATTAAAGGTTCTACAGGTTTTCATAGATTTATCCCTAGTGGAAAAAATAAATTATTTGCTTACCAGACATCTAATGATAAATCACCAATATTGTTTAAAATGAGTAAAGTTGAATCTGATTTAAGTGACACAGAAAATAGTGGAACTGAAATTGCTTATACTCCAGGACAATATGTTGCTTGCATAAATGATAAGGCCCTTTGGATGGGGATTATTGAAGAGGTATCACATGAATTTAGAGATTACAAAATTAATTTCTTACAGCAATCTGCTAAACAGCCCTACAAATACATCTTTCCCGAAAAAAAGGATGAATGTTGGATACCAGAAGATGACATATTGTGTATGATGTCAAGTCCAACCATTATTCCAGGGATTAATATAGCATACTCATTTGAGAAAAAGGATGTAAAAAATGTTAATTGTTTAATGAAATTGAAGATTAAAAACAGCTAAATGTATTTTTACTTACTAAAACTCATGTAATTTAATATTATACATAAAGGAAATTAATGTTAATTGTTAAGAAAGCTATACATTAGGGATTAATTAAACATTAATAAAGTATTTGACTAATGTTATAAGGAAAAATGTGTGCACCTCCCATTATTCAAAGTAAGATATATGCATTAAATACTTAACTTCACAAGTGTTTCATTATTTACTTTTATGAGCAAATGATAAAGGAACATTTTTAACACCAATAAAATTTTTTGTATCGATTGGCCATAAGGGGGGGAAGCAGCCCCCAAATGTTAAATGTTCTATAACTTTTAATAAAATAAGTTTTAGGTAAAAAAATGCTTAGAGTAACTCTTGTTTATCAGGCCATTTGGCATAGAATGCATTTTGTTTCACAACTCTATCACTTCTAGAACCAAAGTTATGACCTCTTGAAAAAAAAAAAATTTTGAAAACTCCAAATTTTGGGGGGCTATAAAATCCCCCCAAAAAAATTTAAAAATTTTTTAACCTCATTTTCTTTGTTTTTAGGTAAAAGACAGTAGATAAACAAAGTTTAAGCAAAATCTAAGACCTAGTGGTGTAATGCTTTGCATGATTTGTCCTGGATTGCTCCATATATATATATATATATATATATATATATATATATATATATATATATATATATATATATATATATATATATATTATATATATATATTTTACACTTCACCACCACTCACGGCAAAGCCCTTCAAGGAGGGGGTGTTAAAAACACAAAACCAAAAATGAAAACCACCCTTACAGAACCCACCTAACGCAAATTTCTTAGGTGAGCACAGACGCGGGCTTTAAAGAAATTGAGATTAAATGCGGAGGGAAATACAGAAGATGGAAGGGAGTTCCACAAAACAGAGGTGGCAGGAAAGAAAGAGGCACCACAGCGGACAAGCCTGGAGTTGCCTATGTCCACGCAAAATTGATGCGCGGACATTGCACCCCTTGTGCTGTGAGGACGCCGTAAAGGTGGAGGTACGCGGGTGGATAGTTCCCTCGAGCATTTGCCGCAGTAGTACCTATAGAAAAGAGACAAGGCACCAACATCACGTCTCAAAAATAAAGAGTCAAGAGAATTAGGAAGAGCAGGACAGTTTATAAGTCTTTTAGCCTTTGACTCAACCCTATCCAAAAGACGGGTGAAACCTGAGCCACCCCTGATATGAGAGCAGTACTCCATACAAGGGCGGATGAGACCCTTGTATAATTGGAGTAATTGCGAGAAGGAAAAAAATTCTCGCAGTCTAAACAGAACTCCCAGCTTCTTTGAAGCCGCTTTAGCAACCATTGTGGTATGAGGTTTCCAAGACATTTTTTTGTTTATGTGAAGGCCAAGGATGTTTATATTGTCCACAGGAGAGATGGGAGAACCATCGAAAGAAATAGGAAAGTTAGGAGGTGTCTTTGAGAGGGAGATTTCTAGAAGTTGAGTTTTTAAAAGTTGAATTTCACAAGGTTGAGACGACCCCACTGGGAAATTATATATATATATATATATATATATATATATATATATATATATATATATATATATATATATATATAAATATATATATATATATATATATATATATATATATATATATATATATCAGGGTAGAAAAAAAATCGTTTTTTTTAAAAAAAAAAGTTTAAAAAAAAATTTTTTGTTATTTTTTTGTTGTTTTTTGGTTTTTTAATTACAATAGTGAATCAATAGGTGAAATGGCTAATGAATAATGAAAAATGCAATATATTTTTTTATATAGAAATAACAAAATGATTGAAATGAAGCAAAAAATAAATTTGATCTTTTAAAAATAATGTAAATTAGTAGTTATGAAATATTATATATAATATATATATATATTTATATATTATATATAATATATATATATATATATATATATATATATATTTATATATATATATATATATATATAATATATATATATAATATTATATTATAATAATTATTATATAGAATTTTTTAAAAAATCAGTCATTTCATTTAAGGTCTTATATAAGGAAAATAGTTTAGATGCCTTATCTACTTCCAGTTTGTTCCTTAATTTGCGATGAACAAGCCCAAATTTAGAAAAAATTCTTTCTACACTGGCACTTGTTGCACTTCCAGTTAGGAATATTTTGATAGTGTTCAGTATATCTACCAAATTTTATTTCCCATTGATTTCCACCATTCACATGGGATAATTTTTTTTAATAATGTTTCTTTAAATATATGAGGGCTGTCAAAAGGGGAAGATCGTCCTTTTAATTTCATAATAATGGCAATAAAGATGGAAATTTATCTCCAACGAAATTTATAACCCTATCATATTAGTCATCTGATAGACTAGCTCCTAAATATGTCTGGTCAAGCATATTTGATACAATGTGTGAATCTTGAATGGCTTGATTGTATCCGCTTCTAAACCTAGCACTTAATTTTTCTCTTTCATGTAAAAGGTCACTGAGTTCATTTTCCAAGTCCTTCCATAATTCAACTGCATCACTAATTTTTGTGTTATCTCTTTGAAGTTTGTCAAGCGCAACTGAAATAGGTTTTAATCTTCTTAATAATTCTTTTCCATTTCCTCTAAGATTTACATCTGCTATTTTTGATTCAATTGCTTTCGGAAGCTTTATGTTGGCAAGAATGGGCCAGTTTTTAATGTGTAAATCTAAACAATCTGCTACTGAATTCCATTTTGTTTCATATGGGGGTATTAGTTTCTTGCCTCCTGCTTCTTTGTATGCAGCTGCAGCACTATGATTGTTTCTTATATGCTTTACTATTTGAATAATGGGATTTTTTACATGTGAGATATCCAGATCATGAGCTAATAGATTAGCAATATGTGCAAATAGGAACCGACCGGGGCCCCGGCCCCGGCCAACCCCGGCCATTTTTACTGACCCCGGCCCCGGCTAAAAATCAGGGAAAACCGGGGTTGCCGGCCGGGGTTAAAATGGCAAATTATACAAAAAAAAATTTTCTTTTTTTTATTTTCAGCTGATTCTGCTGAAACTTTCAGTGTATATAGATTTTTTACCGGTAAGAAAAGTCCCTTTCTATCGTTTTTCCGAGTCTATTACAGTTAAAACAAAATTTTTTTTGTGGAAATTTTACCCTTTTTCAATAGAATGGTGGTGCCAAACCACTTTTTATAATGAGCTGAAAGTTGGACTATTTATTCAAAATTATATGGGCTACAAAAGCCTCTAATAGACCTTTGTTTCCAGAGTTATAGAAAAAATGTTATAAGCCAAAAACTGACCAACTATGGAAAAAAAAATTTTCTGAACTAAAAAAATCCACCTTTTCAGACAAAATCTTTTTTTAAAAAATACAACTATAACATTTCCTATTTTTGGTGGTGTATAGAGGAGGGGTGGGGCTACAAATTCCTCTATGTACTTTATTCGATGAGATTCGTTGGTTTTGAGATATAGCCTTCAAAAAGGTCCATTTTTGGCCAAATTTCAAAAATTCCCAAAGTTTGAGGGGCTATATCTCGCTTCAAACAAAGGGCATTTAAAAATGCACTAAATAAAAATTGTTGCCCTGTTCCTCTTCTAAACAATATTCACAAATAAAAAAAAAATAGTAGGTAGCATTTTTTTTTTTTAAATAATTTTTTCCTCCAGAAGGGTACGATTTTTGCAAAAAAAAATTTCTAGACGTGATATTAAAAATCTATTCCCACCAATGCAAGAAATTGGGGCAAAGGTATTCAGTTAAATTTTCAGCTCATGTGGACCAGTGGTTTGACCCAGTTTTTCATTTTTTTCAACTTTGGGTCCAAATAAGTTTCAAACCGTTATAGACTCAAAAAAATGCTCGAAATCAACTCAGAACTTCGTGAAAAAATTCACATATTTTGAAAATTTCAGCTCAATCATTTGCAAAATTAAGAAAATTAAGATTTTTTCTTTTCTGTTTCTTTTGACCGCTCCTTTTCTGCTAGTGAATGTTCATCTTTGTGTTTTGATTTTAGATACTCCAAAAAGATTTGGTTGAAATTTTTTTTACTTGTAGCACCCGGAGGTTCTCTTCTAATTTTCTGACTGCAGATGTTACATTTAGCTATTTCGAGCCTATCCTGAAACATTGTAAAGTATTCAAATACTGCAGAAGCTGATCTTTTAGCCATATTGACTGAAAGTATAAACAAAATAATAATTTTTAAATAATGCAGCTAAATGATACAAGTTTGATACATAGCAATAACAATGATATGTATAAATTGATAATATGTTTAATAAATTGATAGTATGTTAAATAATATGTTAAATTGATAATTTTATATCTTACATTTTTTCAAACTTTACCTTTGGGTCTTACCTAGGTAAACGTGTTAAATCACTATTATGAATTAGAATAATTTTTTTTTTTAATTTTTGTACTTTTTTTAAACTTTAACTATACAAAACTGTAATTTTCTGATTTTTTTTTAGAGAAAATGCATGTAATCATTAATTTAAGTGAATGTTGGCTATTCTACCCCTTCCTTACAATTAAATAAACCTTATATCTAATTTTCTTAACCTAAAATTTCAGTGCTTTTGACCTCTTTACAAATTTTAGGAAACCCCGGCCATAACCCCGGCCCCGGCCAAATTTGGGTGACCCCGGCCCCGGCCAAATTCCAGCCCCGGTCAGTTCCTATGTGCAAAGCATCCATTAGCAATAAGGTTTTCATTGTTCTAAAAGTTTTTTTCGCAAACCATTAATATTGGCCGCAATATCGATAACAAAACTACAAATTTTAATACTGAATTCATATTCAACTTCTAAAATTGTTTCCAATGCTAACTTACCTAAGTAATCTATTGTGTGTGAAGAACCTGATGTATCAATCGTTTTAACTAAGTAGCATCCAGAATTTTCTGTTATGAGTGAGATACAAATTATTGGTTCATGGTGAATATTACTCCATCCATCAAAATCAACTGAAACAGTTTGACCTGATAGAGCTTTCTTGCAGGACTCCAATTCTTCTGAGTAGACAGTCTCTAAAATAATATTTCCAATTGCATTTCTACTTGGTTTATTGTTTCCAGGGTGTAGAAATCGCACCATTTTTTTGAAATGTGGGTGTTCCACAGACATAAAGGAGGAATTGGTAGCATATATATATCTTCCTATTTGCTTATCAAATTCTTCCTTCTGCGACATACTTGTTTTTATTATAAAATTGGATATCATCAGACTTCATTTTTAATCTCTTTAAGGAGGGTTCCTGTGACAGAATAGATCTTTTCGTTAGATTAATCTGACACATTCAAATTGGTACTAGGTTCTAGAGTTCGACTTCTGCTTGGAGTTAAAATTCAACTTGTGCTCGGAATTGGAGTTTCTAGAGTAGAAATTTGATGGCTACTTGAAGTTGATGGTGTTGTCATACTTGAATCACAAAGCTGAAGCTCGTCATTAGTTAGGATAACCTCTTCAGGTCTGAAAATAAGAAGCAATATACTAAGTAAATATTATGTAATAAGGAATATAAATAGATGAAAAATTATAAAATAAAATTTAGAGAAATTTCACTTTTAATCTAAATATTTGGCCATATCTAGGAACCAACTGGGGTCCCGGCCATTTTTGCAACCCCAGCCCCTGCAAAATTTAATCCCAGCTTGGTTCCTAGCCGTGTCCTATATATATAATAATAATAATAGCTGCATTTAGAAACTGAGCAAAAGGGAGCAGCTGATTCCGATAAGTTTATTATAAAAGTTAACATTTTTGGATTAGATATTATAAAAAAATTTTTTTTTTTTTACAGAACGCCACCACTCACGGGCAGAGCCCTTTTCAAGGGCTAAATTGTTTTAATAAAATATTGAAACAATTTATTTAAATTTGAAATTTCGCATAATCTTCTCGTATAAAGAAAACTTTTTAAAAAGGGATAACTCCTCGCAAAAATTTTAGATAGGCCCATGATCTTAAGTTTTCTTAACTCTTAAGAATTACCTAGGTATACCTTTTTAATCACTATTGTGATTAAAAAATTTCAAATTTCTTTTAAATTTTTTTAAAAATTTTATTATACAAAATCTGTAATTTAAGTGAATGTTAACTATTCTATTCTCTCCTTATAATTGAATAAACCTCAATTTAATTTTCTATTCTCTCCTTATAATTAAATAAACCTCAATTAAATTTTCTTAACCTAAAATTTCAGTGCTTTTGACCTCTTTACAAATTTGAGCCCTGCCAAATTTGGGAGACCCCAATCCCAGCAAAATTCCAGCCCCAGTCAGTCCCTATATATATATATATATATATATATATATATATATATATATATATATATATATATATATATATATATATATATATATATATATATATAATATAATATATATAATAAAAAAAAAAAAAAAAAAAAAAAAAAAAAAAAAAAAAAAAAAAAAAAAAAAATAAAAATAAAAAATAAAATATTTAAGAAAACTAACCAAATGGTATGAAGGAAATGGCATAAAAATTAATGGAAAAACAGTTTTGTGCATTTCAAAAAAATCTCTTTTAGTGAAAAGCAACATATCAATATTCTGGAAACAAAATTATTGGGCAAAATTTTACATATTAATAAAAAAATTCATTAAGTAATTAAATAAATGAACAAATTCATTAAGTAATTAAACAAATGAACAATTAAGTATAACAAATTGATCTATACTATACAAAGAGTTAACTATCCTAATTTGACCAAAATCGGATTTGTAGTAACAGAGATATAGAATATAAGCCAAAAAATGTAATTAACTGTTAGTAATGAATTAATTTAAAATTTGGAAAATCAAGAAAAACAATGTTCGTGGTATTCAAAATTCTATAGTCATAGAAATTCAACATTCCAATAAATGTAAGGCAACAGGATTAAGTTACTTTAAAAAATCGGTATTTGTATCAGTCAATTTTTGCTGATACCAATACTTCACTCCATCCCTAATATATATATATATATATATATATATATATATATATATATATATATATATATATATATATATATATATATATATATATATATATATATATTATATATATATATTAATATATTAAATTAGAATATAAAATTATATTTATTATTATCTATATATATATATATATATATATATATATATATATATATATATATATATTATAATGCAGAGTTTATGAACCTATATATAGATTTATGTTTTAACTGAAAATTGCCAGATATTTGTACTTGTAAAAATGAATCCAGATATGAAAAGAAAATAAGCTATTGCTCACACCTCATGGATAGCTTGTTTCCCAATGATATGTTTTATTACATGAAATGAATTCAATGCACAATAGTTTTAGTGGACCAGGTGGTTATTCAGGAGCTTATCCTGGTTATGTACCACCACCACCTTCAGCTCTACCATATTATAATGGCTATCCTGGGGATATAAATCAAAGTGCTAATCCTTATTATGGAAAACCTGGATCATCATCAGTTCCACCTGGTTACTCTTCAGGAATGGCAGCTTATAATTCATCTATGTATTATCAACAGTATGGTTTGGGATATCAATATGGCTATGGTAAATATAGCCTTGGTTCTGGATTGGGATATTCATCAGAAATCCCCTCAGGACCAAGCATCCATCCTCCTCCTCCAATTGGAACATTGCAAGCACCAACAACTGATTTAGGTCTGACAGGATCAATGTTTTCTAAAAGCAATAAATTTAATACCAATCAGACTCCACCTACACCTCATAGTAGTGGAATAACTTTGAATCATGGGGCTAACTCAGCTATGATCTCTCCTGTGGCTACCCCTAATACTCCATCACCTGGGCCTCATGTTATTTCAAATAGTTTAAAAGGTGCTGGAGCAACTCCTAGTCCCCCTGTTGATTCTACAGAAGGTAAAAAAGATTTAGATAAAATGAAAAGATGTCAAGTTTGTGGTCAAGTATTCAGGCTAATGAGTGAATGCTTGGCTCATATGAAAGCTGTTCACGAGGCTCCTCTTAGTGTATATAGCTTGCAGCACACAGCAGGTGGGCATGTGACTCAGCCCTTTAGTTCTGCTTCGGGATTGCCACCTCACTCATTATCAGGTGGATTAGGTCCTCCTACTTCTAGACATGCTAGTATTGGTACTCCAGACAGTCCATTAATGGCTCTTGAAAGGATGGGATGGGGAGAGAAACAAAACATAATGCCCTCTATGCAGTCATCATCACCATTAGCTTCTCCATATACTCCTGTTTCTACTCTTTCAACTAATTCACAACATTTACAAAGTGGACAACTTTCACACCAAACAACCAACTTAGTAAGTCAACCTCAGGCTTCTGCTCAGGTTTTTCATTCACACCAACATAATATTTCAGGATCTCATCAGTCTATACTTCTTCAATCTTCTTTACATCAGTCGCCATCAACTCTTCAATCTCCTGTGAGGCATCCTTCTCCTGTTAGACATGCCTCTCCTGCCCCTCAGATTATTAATGTCAGTCAGCATTCAGGGATGACCTCTTTACAAAATAATCCTTCTGTTTCTGATTCTGGTATTGCAAATACCGTCTCTTCTCACTCTTCAGTCTTACCAGTTTCAATTACATTAACCTCTCACACAACAAGAAATCCTTCTCCAGCAACACAGAATACCTCTGATGACTTGCCTTGTATTACAGTAAAACATCGGAAAACAAATTCCTATTCAGTTTCAAGTATAATTGGGGAAATTAGTAAGGATAGTTCAAATAGAAAGCTGGAAAAAGCCCCTGTTGATGAACCTTTAGCATTAAGTACGAAAGAAATAAAAGATACAGAAAAAATTGTAGACAACAATAAGTCACCTGTATCTGAAGTAAAAGAACAGATAAATGATATAAAATCTACTGTCGATGATAATGAAAATAGTGGAAGCAATGACACTGTAAATTCTGAAATATTTGTTAATGAAACACAACCTAAAGCTGAAGCTTTAAGAAATCAAGAATTGGAAAGTGATAACACTATGACCTTTAAAGAGCAGGAAAAAATCGAAGAAAAATTTGTACCTGAAATTTCCAGTGAGTCTATGCAACCTTTGTTGCCTGAATCTGAAAAGGAAGTTTCAGATGCAACTTCAAGTCATGCAGATGATGAAGTTGAAGAACCAAAAGATTCATATGATTCTCAGATAAATGATTTGATTTGTAATGAAAAGTTAGAACCTGATGATAAGTCATTAGATGATGAAAATGCATCACCTGATATAAAGGATGACCTAAACGTTAGAGATTTATCAAAAGAGTCAGAAGTTCAAGAATTAAAAGAAGTAGCAGCAATAAAGGAATCAGATGAAAATATATCAGCACCACATTCCCCACAAACATACCCTGAAACAGATAGAAGTGCATCTGTAGAAAATTCACACCAGATTTTATCAGAACAATCACAATCTTCACCTAGATCACAGCTAACTCCTCATTCTTCACAATCATCCATACCTACATCGCAACCATCTCCTACACCACATCAAACTTCTGGACATATGCAGCAACACTCCCAACCCCCTCAACAACAATCTGCTCAGCATCAGCATTCTTCATCGCCTGTGGGGATGTTTCATAATCAATCAAATATAAAACAGCCTCCTTACACCGGTTGGCCTATGCCAGTGGCTCCAGGTTATTCAAATCAGTATCCATATCCTTGTCCCCAAGGATCTAATGCTCCCACGAATCTTCAGCAAATACCCCCAAATGCAATTTCTGGAGGCAATATGTGTCCTAAATCACATGGCTATCCTATGCATGGTAGATTTCCTTCACAGTACCATCAGCCAAATGTAAGCTCTGGAGCTCCATTTCCTCATGATCATCATGCACGAGGGCCTGGACCACACAACTTTATGCAAGGACATCCTCAAGGTAATTGGTATTCAGCAAACCCAAGAGGACCAGATCCTAAGGGAATGTGGGCAAGTTGGCCTAATCAATCAGGGCAGCCATATCCTCAAGGGTTTTATGGCTATCCTGGACCAAATCCACCTCAAGGTCAAAAAATGCATCATCCCCAGCAACCTCCTCCAGCTCATGTTCATCCTTCTCAGGTAACACATATGCATAATGTTCAGCATCCCCATATGACTCAGCAACAGCAGCAACACCCACAACCACAACCACAACCTCAGATATCGAAAGGTTCTCCAGTTTCACAACAACATCTCCAACAAACTCAGTTGCAGCAAGGAAATGTACAACAGAATTCACAACAACAACGTCAGTCTTCAACTTCTACTGTGTCACCTGTTCATGATGCACAGAAAGATATCGTTCAGAACAGACATATGTTGCAGTCATCACCAGCAACTCAGAAGGAAAGTTGTGAGCGAACTTGTTCAACCCCACAAGCCTTGGATCAGCCAAATTCTGAGTCTTCTGATTCTCATGTAGATAAAATTGTTAAACCTGTTATGGTACCAACCAGTGCTTCTGATGTAGGAGATAAATGTTTAGAGACCACTGGTCAAGTGCAGAGTGTTACAGTAGTAAATAGTACTGGTACTGGTGTTAAGAAAATGGGACACAAAATAGGACCAAAAAGTAAAACTTTAGCAGCAAGACAGTATCGTCAGTTGGAAGATTTGGATAATTATAAATGCACAATAACTATTCAGGAAAATGGTTCTGTTAATGGTTATACATCTCATAGTAGTGGAAGTAGTACAGGAGGACATCAGTCCTGTGATTCCTCAGATAGTGAAATGACAAATGATGACACTCCGACATTTACTCTTTTAAAGCCAGCAAAACGAAAGCATTATAATACTGGAAAAAATGGAGTTTTTATTGGTCCCAAAAGAATTAAACTTGCAAAACAAGTAAGAGAGCGACAAGAACAACGGCACCGTCACATGCAAGAACAGATTCGTCAAAGTGAGCTTGAAGAACAACTGTTGGCACGGAGAGCCGAAATGTTTACAGAACATTCTGGCCCTTTAGCCAACATCTTACTTCAGTCTTCCATTCTTTTGTCTGACAATAAGGTTGAAGAATCAAATTTAGTTGATGAGTGTATTGCATCTATTAAGGCTGGAAAAACTGGAGGTACAGCCTGCTCTGATGATGATAAGTCTGGTTATTCTTTAAGTAATGGTTCTAACTCTGCTAATAAGAAACCAGGACGGAAAAGTCAAAGTAAGGTATTTCACAATGAAAATTCAGTTATTATAAAAGATTTAGTTCCTTCATTACCAATGAGAAAGCTGCGAGCAAAAGATTTTAAATGGAGCCATTATATTAAATCTATGAGATATTGGTGCAATGATTGTGGTCAAGGTTTCAAAAATCAGAGAGAAGCCACTATGCATACAGAAGAAAGATGCAAATGTAATTGTTTGTACATGCTTGAATGCTATGTAGTTGTCAAGGATATACAGACACATCATGAATATGGTCCAAAGGTTAGTCTTGTTACAAATTTTTTTGTAGTTTTAGCATTAGAAGTTAGGAACAAATAGGAGAAAAATAAATTTTATTTTCAAATGATTAATTTATTTAGTTTATTTACTATCAACCACAGTGGTTTAATGTTTTAGCTCTGTACTTTATTTCTTTATCATTGAAATATTTTTTTAACTATTTTCTCTTTTATCCCAATTTTTTGCTAATCTTCTGTACTTCACAAAAAATAAAACCACCAACTCATTAAATACCCTTCAGTATTTTATATATACTGTAGTTGTTTAACTAATTTTATCATTATCTCTTTCAAAGAATTTATGGTACGTTCTTCATACTTTTTAAACTAAAATGTTTTCATATGTTTTGTCTTTTTTAACATAGGTACATGTTTTATGTTAATCATAACTTGCTATATATATATAATTAGTTTCTGCCATTAGACTCAAACCAGGAACCTTTAAAATGGTAAGTCTTGGGCATTAACCACTAGGCCATGGCGGTTCAAAAGGAAATCACACTGGAACTGCTCTTGATTTTCTTACCGTCTTAAATGTTGCTGATTCGAGTCCAATAGCAGACATTAATTTGCTATAAAGAAATAGTCTGATAGTCTGAGATAGTTTTGGCAGACTTTAAAACTTTATTTTATATATATATATATATATATATATATATATATATATATATATATATATATATATATATATATATATATATATATATATATATATGCAACTATTAAAGTCTGCTATACCGCCGGGATTCGAACCCTGGTCTCTTGGATCGTAAGCAAGAGTGTTATCCCCTGTGCCAAGACGGTACAAAATGAGATCACGCTGGGAAGTCTCATGAAATTCTATCATGCTAAACTCCCAACGAACCCCACCGACCGCACCATGACACGGGGACAACGAGGCCAGTTCTATCCCTCTTTCTCGCAGACTAGTTAAATATCATTTTTTTAGAACCACTAACTCAACTCGTGGTTCGAAACAATATTGCAACTATTAAAGTCTGCTATACCGCCGGGATTCGAACCCTGGTCTCTTGGATCGTAAGCAAGAGTGTTATCCCCTGCGCCAAGACGGTACAAAATGAGATCACGCTGGGAAGTCTCATGAAATTCTATCATGCTAAACTCCCAACGAACCCCACCGACCGCACCATGACACGGGGACAACGAGGCCAGTTCTATCCCTCTTTCTCGCAGACTAGTTAGATATCATTTATTTTTAGAACCACTAACTCAACTCGTGGTTCGAAACAATATTGCAACTATTAAAGTCTGCTATACCGCCGGGATTCGAACCCTGGTCTCTTGGATCGTAAGCAAGAGTGTTATCCCCTGCGCCAAGACGGTACAAAATGAGATCACGCTGGGAAGTCTCATGAAATTCTATCATGCTAAACTCCCAACGAACCCCACCGACCGCACCATGACACGGGGACAACGAGGCGCACACTCTTGCTTACGATCCAAGAGACCAGGGTTCGAATCCCGGCGGTATAGCAGACTTTAATAGTTGCAATATTGTTTCGAACCACGAGTTGAGTTAGTGGTTCTAAAAATAAATGATATATATATATATATATATATATATATATATATATATATATATATATATATATATATATATATATATATATATATATATATATATATATATATATATATATATATATATATATATAGTGATGGCATCCGCATCCGCACAAAAATTAACATCCGCATCCGCATCCGCATCCGCATTTTCGAAAATTCAACATCCGCATCCGCACTTTCAAAAATTCAACATCCGCATCCGCACTACTTTCAAAATTCAACATCCGCATCCGCATCCGCAAATTAGAAAATATGACATCCGATCCATCACTAATATATATATATATATATATATATATATAATATATATATATATATATATATATATATATATATATATATATATATATAAATAAAATAAATATATATATATGCGAATTGTAGATCAAGAGTGAGGGTGAAGAGAGAACTATCGGATTGGTTTAGCATAGGAGTGGTATTGAGACAGGGGTGTGTAATATCTTCATGTTATTTAATCTATTGATGAATGGTTTACTTAGAAAAATGGAGAGAGAAGGGAAGAGTATTACGTTGAGAAATATGGAGGGTGAATGTGAAGTGAATGTTTTACTTTTTGCAGATGATGCGGCATGTGTTGGTGGCAGAATCTGGAGAAAAGATGAGAATACTTGTGAGAGAGTTTGAAGGGAAATGTGCAAACACGAGATTGAAATTCAATCCAGCGAAGAATAAAGTTATGAGGATTGGAGGTGGAGATGAGGAAATGTGGAGGGAGGAATTGGTTTGTAGAAGTGTGAGAATGGAAACTTGAGGAGGTGAATGAATTCAAATATCTAGTAATGTTGGGTGGAAGGTAAGGGTGGGACGGAAAAAGGAAATAAAGAACAGAGTGGTAGAAGGAATGAAAGTATTGGGGGGCCTAAGAAAAGTATGGAAGAAAGGAAAAATTTTGAAAGAAATAAAGATAAGAATGTTTGAATGTATGTGTTCACCTTCTGTATTGTATGTGTGTGCAACATAGACGATAAGTGCTCGGTCGAGAAAAAGTTTCAATATCTTTGAGATGAAAGATTTGATAGCGATATATAAATTGAGAAGGATTGATAGGATTAGAAATGAAAGAATAAGGGAGATGTGTAAATGGAAGAAGGGTGTAATTGATAGAGAGGAGGAGGATGTGCTAAAATGGTTTGGACATATGTGAAGAATGAAAGAGAACAGAATGGTTGGCAAGGTACGTAGATCCGATGTAGATAGGGGAAGGGTAGGGGGAGGGGAAGGCCGAAGTGGAGATGGATGGATGGAGTGAGAGTGATTTTGATGGAAGGAATTTGAGTTTAGACGAGGGTAGAAGATTTGTGGAGACAGAGATGGAGGGAGGTTGTGAAAGCGTTGAAAGGTAAGAATAGTTATGTTTGTAAGGGAATTGTGGCGGGCACCACCTCATGAAAGTGGGAAAGGTGATAGTGAAATATATATATATATATATATATATATATATATATATATATATATATATATATATATATATATATATATATATATATATATATATATATATATATATATATATATATATATATATATATATAAATTAACATCCGCATCCGCATCCTCATCAAAATTAACATCCGCATCCGCATCCGCATCCTCATCAAAATTAACAACATCCGCATCCGCATCCGAACTTTTCGAAATTCAAAATCCGCATCCGCATCCGCATCCGCACTTTCGAAAATTCAACATCCGCATCCGCACTTTCGAAAATTCAACATCCGCATCCGCATCCGCACTTCTCCAAAATTCAACATCCGCGTCCGCATCCGCATCCGCAAATTGGAAAATATGACATCCGATCCATCACTAATATATATATATATATATATATATATATATATATATATATATATATATATATATATATATATATATATATATATATATATATATATATATATATATATATAATAATAATAATAATAATAATAATAATAATAATAATAATTCAAGGAGATTATTTTATTTAATATTATATGCAAGATTTTTTCTTTGAATGTTCAATGATGTACAGGATGGAAGTTGAAAAGTAGATTGAAAATATTCTATGAAGTAATATATGATACTTCAGAAGAAGTTTTTTGGAAAAAAATCACCTTTTTAACCATGTGTACAAATGATTTTCAGAAAGATGATTGAAAAAAAAATTATAAAAATTTTCACCTATAATGAAATTATCTTCCTATATTTTTCTTATAGGTTCAGGAACTTCTGGAAGAGTATCAAATCGATGGAGAACATCATTGTATTACCTGTGCAGAAACTATAGCCCGTAAAGCAGACTACCTTGTGCATGTGGATACTCATAAGGATTTTATGCCATGGGAATGTACAATATGTGGCACAAGATTCAAAATACGAGGTTCCTTGAAGGAACATCTTCGGTATACCCACATGAAAGGTCGTGTACCATGTCTCAAGTGCAATAAAGTTTTCCCTACCTCGACTCTTTTGAGACAACATGTAAAAGTAAGACATTGTTAGTGATTTCAATAGTCAGCATATAAAATGAATACTCCTGTAGCCGTTTGATCTTTTGTTTTTATCAGTTTAATAAAAAAAAATGTTTAGCCAAAAAACAGAAAAATTCACTAATTCTACTATTTAAAAAAAAAAAAAAAAATTTGGTTAATCCTATTGAATTTTTTCTGTTTATGACTCGGATCATGTAGCTTTATTCTAGCTTGCTTATTTAAAAACTTTGTCTTGACATATGACAATATTATACGATACTTTTACAACAAATATGACCAGTAGAGACGACGAAGTGTATGTGAACAAAAATTTAATTTACATTTTATTTATTTATTTATTTATTTATTTATTTTATCAGTAAATCATCAGTGTTTGTTCCTGCTTGAATTTAAAGAAAATTTAAAAAATATCTATCGGGCATAAAAATAAAGTATATACCACATTATTATTTTTTGTATAGTCTTGAAAATATTTTGCATATTTTTTTTAAGTAGAAATTCAATGAATATCTTGCAAGATAAGTAGGATTTGCACACTAAACTTGTAATAAACATAACTTGTGTATACTGTTTATTATAAGTTTGATATCTACACCAAACTTACAATAAACAGTTTGTGTATGTATATAAAAAAACAGTTTGTATATACAAATATATTCAACTGTGCAAATTTGAAATTTTAACTAGAAACTTTGTATTGAGGTTCATGTTTTAAATAGTATGTCCCGAGTTACGATATGTGTAATAAGAGTTGATGAAGTAGAATGTAACACTTATTTAAATATAAAATGTTGGGAAAACATACATGTTTCATATTTCTCAAGACAATAATCTGTATTTAATATGAGATGTATTACTGTGAGAAGTCTGACATTTACATCTTTTGTGGTCATATATATATATATATATATATATATATATATATATATATATATATATATATATATATTATATATATATATATATATATATATATATATATATATATATATATATATATTATATATATATATATATATATATATATATATATATCAGGTGCATACTCAGCATTATAAGTACAAATCGGCCAAAAACCGAGAAGAGGAACTACGAGCAGCTATGGAAGCTACAGCAGGAGCGTTAGAAGGACCTGTTGGTACTACTTCTCCAGAAGAAAATGAAAAGCTCTCTCACGAAGCAAACGAATATCGAAATTGGTGTAAACTAATGGAAATGAATGCTTTAAAGAATCTATCTACGACAGGGACCATGGGAGGCTCTTCTGCAGGTGATGACGATGAGGACGAAAGTCGGATGCATGACATTGACGGGAATGCCAGTGGAGAAGAGGGTAATATAATAATGGGAATGACAGGATTAGCAGATAATTCATACCCCGAAAATCTAGCCCTAAGAAAACCTTTCAATTCGAAACTGGATTCCATGAGTAGTTAGTAGAAGGAGTAGTTTTTATTAACATTGCTCTATTGGTACGATAGAAGGTGACCCATATTATCTACTCTCCTGTTAAATATTTTGTCATTGAAGTAGGTAATAAAAGGTATCCTGTAAATAAATACCATGATAACAATAATACTAATAACTGTTTATTTGTAAATAAAGTAAGAAAAGTAACTTTTAAGTCTTGTTGTCAATCTAATAATTGCTGATAATGGTAGATTTTAATTAAGAGTAGAAACAAAACAACAAAAAAAAAGTGTTTGAAAATGAATAGATAGTTTTAAAAAAATTGAGTTATGAATATTTTCACTAATGGAACCATTAAATTTTTATTTATTTCAG
Source organism: Armadillidium nasatum (assembly GCA_009176605.1). Classification (NCBI taxonomy): domain Eukaryota; kingdom Metazoa; phylum Arthropoda; class Malacostraca; order Isopoda; family Armadillidiidae; genus Armadillidium; species Armadillidium nasatum. The sequence continues at coordinate 19,546 of SEYY01023876.1, forward strand.
TCATTAATTAATACGTAACGTTTGAAGTATATATAATATATATATATATATATATATATATATATATATATATATATATATATATATATATATATATATATATATATATATATATATATATATATATATATATATATATATATATATATATATAACACCTGCACAAGTACAGCTAAATCCGTAGGCCTGTATATGTTTATAAAAATTTGCAGTTGATATTGGTGAACCTTTAGCAAATTTATAAGTTCTTAAACTTCAAAAATTTTTGGAGTACGGAATTCAAAATTTTAACGTTTTATTTCTTAAAATGTTGCTATAAACAAATTATTATTGGCTGTACATACAGGATCGGGCAAGTTCGACCCCCAAAAATGCGGAAAAAATGTGGCAGTTATAATATATATATATATATATATATATATATATATATATATATATATATATATATATATATATATATATATATATATATATATATATATATATATATATATATATATATATATATATATATATATATATATATATATATATATATATATATATAATATATATATATATATATATTATATATATATATATATATATATATATATATATATATATATATATATATATATATATATATATATATATATATATATATATATATATATATATATATATATATATATATATATATATATATATACCTTTCCCCACATCTGGACTTAATGTTTTATGTCTGTTGGTGCCATAATGTTTTACGTCTTCCTTCAGCACTGATTTCTCCCACCCCCAACCCATTCCTCTATCCATTTCAATATGTTATTCGAATGCGTATTTAATGAAACGGTATTTGAAGTGTCGTACAAAATTCAAATTAGGGACATGGCTTATTCTTATGAGTCTCAGAGACTGATAATTGGAATTGTAGATTCTCATTTTTTTTTTTTTTTTTTTTTTTTTTTATTAAACATGTAAACATGTAATGTAAACTGTTTTTATTTTTTATTTTATTTTTATTTTTTGGTTTTATTTTTTTTAATGAAAATAATAATAATGATAGTATTTTTTGCAGCATTTTAATTATTAATTTAACTTTCTATTGTTTTTTCAAACATTTTATATATATATATATATATATATATATATATATATATATATATATATATATATATATATATATATATATATATATATATATATATATATATATATATATATATATATATATATATATATATATATATATATATATATATATATATATATATATATAATATATTATATAAAAGTAATGATGATAATAATAATGATAGTAATAAATAACATAAATTAGTGTTTATTATTATTATGATTATTATTATTATCATTTTTATTATTATTATTATTTAAAACTAATTTGATCTTGCTTCTGATATTATTCGTTGTCTTAAGGTGATACATTGCATAATTTATTTATTTATTTAAAGGATGTTATATACTCAACATTGGCTTAACAAAATTTTGTTCCAGATTTGGAACTCTAAACATATAATAAGCGTGTGTGTGTTTGTATGTTGTGTCTGTTTATGAAATAGTGTAAATTAACTTTACATTTATTTTAAATTAAAAATGAAACGAGAGAGATGTTGCGATAGGAAATTTTTTTTTTAGATTTTTACCTAGATATCAAGATATTATTCAGTTAGTATTGAAATAATTAATATTAAAAATTTTAAGATTTTGTCACCAAATTCCTATTTCATTAAATTAGGTTCTGCTTCTTGTTTATTAGGTTGGAAAAAAACTGAATTCTGAATTGTTTTGCAAAGAAGTTTTCAAATTGTTTTAATTGATAACAGAAATGAAAAACCAAAAAAAAATCACTTTCTAGTTTGGCCTTCAATTCCCTTTGTTATTGAGAATTAAAAAGTAAAAAAATTATCCAAGAGCATGTAACAACTTAGTTCTCACTACATCTGTCATTTTAACCATTAACATTTTGACGGACTAAGGAACATTGTATTTTTATCAAAAACCTTTTTGATTATCCTTCTTCACATGTTTCACTTGAGTTAAGAGATGATTTTCTATATTTTCTTATGTTGAAGAGATGGTCCTTGGTTTCAAGAGAAAGTAATGTTATTGAGTCATATAGAACGAGAAAAATTATTTGAAATAAGTAAATTATAAGGACATCTTTAAACATTAAATTATAGGGATTTAATAATTGAAATTAAATTGCGTAATACGTTTTGTGCAAAAAGGTACTGAAATGATATTTTGACGATCTCACCACATTTGAATAATACAATAGATATATAATTAAAACTAAATGTATATGAATCTATGATTCTTCTTCACAAAACTATTTTGAATTTTTAAATCAAATTTTATAAAACAACCAGAATTTTTAAAATGTTATTTTTTTCCCCAATTTCGTATTATTTTTATTATTATTTTTCAAAAAGAAATTAAAAATAATAATGAAATTACAATTATTTGAAACATACCAAAAATCCTGAAACTGTTATTGAAAATTTGCATTATTTAATGGGCAAAAATTCACTTGGGGCTTAATAAAGTTCTTTCTGATAAGTTCAGAACTTTATTGAATTTTGCATTGAGTTTGAAAGAAAATAGACGCACATTCATGATATTAAAACCTGTTCGTGGTTCACTATTTTGTAGTTTATTATTTATTGGTGTGAATGGTTCGACCGTATGAATAAAAGAAAAACATATCAGGCAAAATTACATTGTTTGTAACAACCACTTCATTTCATGATTTGCAGGCATTATTATTATTATTATTTTTATTATATATTATCATTATTATTATTATTATTATTATAATACATGCTATAAAGCGTGGAATTGTACATATTTGTCTGAATATTTCAGCGTTTAACAGTAATTAATAATAATATAAAAGTAATAATAAAAATAATAAATACAAAAATTATCTTATTTTGCGTGGTTTTGCATTATTATTATTATTATTATTATTATTATTATTATTATTATTATTATTATTATTATTATTATAGAGAGGTGCAATATAGTATGGTAATTGTTTGTGGTGGTGCTTTTAACTCCCATTATCAAGTGAAACTTTTGCTGAAAAAAGTATACATTTACATAGTAAACATGTATATTGTACAGTATACTTATTTGTATGAATACATACACATTACCTATAGATATGTATATCAGACGTAAATATTATAATCATTAAATTATTATTTTTATTAGTAAAAACTACTAAGTAGTCTTATATTCTGAATTATCAATTTTGCAATACAAAGTTGGTGCTATTAATATTGTTTTATTATTATTATTATATTAATCATTCCGTGTGTTTTGAATTCCATGCTTTATTTTTACTATTATTATTTTTTTTTATTATTATTATTATTATTATTATTATTATTATTATTATTATTATTATTATCATCATCATTATTTATTTTATAAATACATAAGAAATACTCATTACATATTAGGATTTATCTTACAATCTTTCTTTTCATTGTTATTATTATTATTATTATTATTATTATTATTATTATTATTATTATTATTATCATTATCATATTATTATTATTAGCTCTTAAATTGCATTTCATGATTTTTTTTTTTTTTTTTTTTTTTTTTTTAACTGTTGGGCATTTTAAAAATTCTTCTTTTGTTGTTGTATATATATTGATGAGGTAGAAAATGGTAGTTACTCAATCTCTTTATGCATTAGTTAAACACTGTGATTGGATGTAGGGCAATATAAATTATTTATTATTATCATCATTTATCATTATTATTACTTATAATTATTTTATACCAAACTTTTACTTTTTAACTGCCACATTTCCATAATAATAATAATAAAAATAATAAATAAAAATGATTTAATGGTTTTAGAAAAGTATGGATACTGTTCAAAGTAAAATTTTCTATCGTACACGTATTTTGGTATTACTTTTTATTATTATTATTATTATTATTATTATTATTATTATTATTATTTTGGATTTTTAGGAGTAACAGTGGCTGTATTCTTGTATCCAAGCAATATGAAATCTCATCTCTCTCTCTCTCTCCCTCCTCTCAATCACTCATTTATCTGTTTTTTCCCATCCTTTTTTATTATTATTATTATTATTATTATTATTTTTTTCTTTTTGTATGTTAGATACTGTATGTAGAAACTTGTAGATATGAATTGAGATCTCAATATTACTGTATATTGATAGGTATCATAATTACAATTACAATAATTTTTATTAACTAATTAATTCATTATTATTGTTATTTTTATTATTATTATTTATTTATTCAGCGTTGTAAAACTTGCAATATGTTGTACATGAGAGATGCCTAACGCTTTTTTTTTTTTTTTTTTTAATTAAATTAAATACTCTGTTTTTATATGCTAAAAAAATAGGTTTTATTATTGAAAGGAAAAAAAAATAATAATTATTAAACATTTTTGTCATAGTAATCGTGTGGGTGTAATTTTTTTTTTATATATATTTAATTTAATTTAATTGTTTTTTTTTTTTGTTCAAACGTTTGTTGTTCACGACTTATTTTATGCTCTCTAATCTTAGTTCTTTCAATTTGTTTATGTTGTCTCCTTTATAGGCATACTCATCTGTGATATGATATTATTATTATTATTATTATTATTATTATTATTATTATTATTTTTTTATATAAGGTTTTTGTTACGTGTATGTATATTTTTGTCAAATTTGTTGTTTTACAATTATATATATCAAATACAAGGGTTGCAGCTATTATATTAGAGTTTCCTTGTAACATTGTATATTTTATTATTGTGGTTATTATTAAAAGAGTCCAGAATACTTTTTTGTACCTGCATATTTTCAATTGAAAGCTGCTCTCAGTTGTGTATATATATAAATAATATGCATAAATATTGTGGATTTTATTTAATCCTCTAAAACTATGTATGGTGGAGTATTGTAGATGGTTTTGAAAAATCTTTTGTTTAGATTTTTATTAATTTTACTTGCCTGAGAATGTTTGTCACCTTTAAAATCGTGTGATATTGAATCCTCATTTACGGACGTACGAAAACCTTCCGGGGAACTTTTATTCACTCCATTAAATATTGCTAGTAGACTGTACTCTATTTTGCGACAGATTTTTCAGCATTTCGCATGTCGGCGTCATCTAAAGATACATTTCATACAGTGGATAATGCAATTTTATATTTCATTACCATCATCTGCAAAAGTCCACAATTCTCAGTTTTGGTTAAAAAAGAAAACCAAAAATATGAAGAAAAAACGTAATTGGCATGCAAAAGTGTTGCGGTCAATTCTGAGAGAATTGATTGTCTTTAAAATAAGTCTTAACTTTGAAATTCTTGTAATTCGTTTTGTCTTGCATATGGTGTAAACATTTTTTTCCGAAGGTAGCTGTATAGTGATAATCGCTAATCCTCTGACACATATTCATGATTTGTTGGAGCAACCTTTAGGTGCTCTAGTTTGTCAATCGGTTCTGCTACAGCATTTCGAAGTAACTTGATTAAAATAATAAAATTTCTTTCGGTTGGTGAAATTGGGGCTTTAGCCATACTTTCTAATAATTTAGTAAAATATCTACAATGAAAATTTTTAAAATTTTTTCAAATTGTTTAAATCAGAAAATGAGTAAGAATTGATAAGTAAAGAATATCGATAGGAAACTACATGAACTGTTGTTTTTCAGAAAACATTCAAAAAGACGAATTTTAGGAAGTCGCGCTTATAAATTTGTAAAAGGTTTGGGAAATAATTTCTATTCTGCCTTTCAAATTTAGCGTTAAAAGTAAAAGCAGGCAACGAAGTATAATGCATATTAAAAGAAAAAAAAAATTTGGAAATTTTTTGAATTTTTATAAGCAAATCTTAATCCCGATTTTTTAAAAACTTAATATATATATATATATATATATATATATATATATATATATATATATATATATATATATATATATATATATATATATATATATATATATATATATATATATATATATATATATATATATATATATATATATATATATATATATATATATATATATATATATATATATATATATATATATGAGAATAAAATTTATGAATTATAAAAGAATTTAACACTAAAAATAATAATGAGTCTTTAATATCTGTTCTAACAACGCTGTGATTAATCTAATGAAAATGCTAAAGGTTGGGAACGTTAAAGGTATTGAAACTTTATAAGGGCTCAATTTCAGTAGTTTTTTAATTTTTGACCGATTTTTATGAAATCTTCAGGGTATATCCATTTCAACGCACTGAAAAAAAGTCGATTTCTGACGTTTTTCTGTATCTATAATGGTTTGTAAGTTTTTGGGCAAAAAATTTTCAACAAAAAAAATTGAATAGCGGGGTCAAGCCACTTGTCGAAATGACCTTAAAATTTAACTATATTCTCAGCCCCAATTGCATGGAAAGCTACAAGGCGATTTTTGATATCTGCTGTAGGAAAAAAAATTATATTCCCTTGAATTTCAAATTGTAAAAAATATTGGGAAAATTTATCCTTACGGACAAAAAAAAAAAAAAACACGTAAGGATTTTTGTATTTTTATTTTTGGCAGGTATTTAGAGGAGACACAGAGCTAGAATTTACTCTCAATACATCTTTCAATGCTATTTGTTCTCTTCGAAATATAGCCTCTCAAATCTTGGAAATTTTCAAATTTCTTTGAAAATTTGCCAAATTTGAGAGACTATATCTCAAAAAGAACAAATAACATTGAATAAAGTGTTGAGAAAAAGTTGTAGCTTTATACCTCCTCTACATCCTGAAAAAATGAAAAGTCTTACGTGTAGTTTTTTTTTTTTATTTATTTATTTTTGTCCGGAAGGATAAATTTTCCAAAATAAAAAAAAAATAAAAAATTCGACAATTGGAAAGAAAAGGACATATAACTCTTTTCTAAAGAGCAGATATCAACAGTCTGCTAGAAGCTTTTTAGCTAATACATTTATGAATATACAGTTCAATTTTCAGGTTATTTCGACCAGTGGTTTGGCTCCTCTATTTATTTTTGAAAATTGTTCAAAATTTGAGAGGCTATATCTCGAAAAGAACAAAACATTGAATGATGCATTGAGAGAAACTTGTAGTTTTGTACCTCCTCTAAACAACTGTCAAAAATTAGAAAAGTATCTGTAGTTTTTTTTTTTTTTTTTTTTTTTTTTTTTTTGTCCGGAAGGGGATTTAAAAAAAAAAAAAAAAAAAGTTTCTACAGTTGAACAGAAAAGGGAATATAACTTTTCTTCTAAAGCAGATATCAAAAATTGTATCTTGTAGTTTTTAGCTAATAGAACTGTGAATATACAGTTCAATTTTTAGGTCATTTCGACCAGAGATTTTCCCCAGCTATTCACTTTTTTTTAGATACAAGAAACGTCAGAAATCGAATTATTTTTTTGATCTCGTTATACCCTGCAAATTTTAATAAAATCGATCAAGAATTAATTTTTTTTATCTGAACTGGATCCTCCCCTAAGTGTTGCGAGTTCATACACTAAAAATAAACGTCTTCTTAAATACAGGGTTGGGATTTTTTTTAATTTTTATATTTTTTATTTATATTTAGCCACAATCAAGATTGGTGACAGTTTTGATTTTTTTTTTTGAATGAAATAGAAAAGTCATGATATTTTTTTATTTGTTTTCAGCTATACAAGACTTTTTTTTAGTACTAGTCTTATTCGTCTAATTTATACCTAAATATTGTAAATAAGTAAATGTAATTAATTAATTAGCTTAATCAAATAAGTTGTTTAAATTATAATTTTTGAAAAAAGTTCAAGAAACTTTTAAAAAAAAAAATTAAATATAGAGAAAAATGAGACTGATAGATCCAATTCACTATAGAAAATTTTAAGGAAAACTAGAGAATGATATTATTTTATTACTTTTAAAAGTATTTTATGGCTCAGTTGAAATTTAATATTTATTATATTTATAAGACAATATAATAATAAAATTAAAGCCCCAATTTCTACATTGAAGTTGTAAAAATTGGGCCTGAGAATGCACAGTTAAGTTTTTAGATCATTCTGACCACTGGTTTACCACTTCTATTCATTCTCATTTTGAAGTTTGACCTAAATAACTTTTAAACCTTTACAGACTCAGAAAAACGTCAGAAATCAGAAGTTCTTAGATTTAAAAAATGCATATACATTGTAAATTTTTAGTGTCTCAATTCTCAACACTTAAATTTTGAAGGAGAATAAAACCAGTTAATTTTTATAATTAGAATTTAGAACATAAGAAAATAGAAACAGAACTTAGAGTTAGAATAATAAATGTTAGTAAATTGATTTGATTGCATCAATCAATTATTAAAAAAATTTCTTCTTGGGAAAAATATATTTTGTAAAAGATTGCTGGCATATTTAAACTTTACAGAATGCATAATTCTAAGTAACAAGTTAGCATCAATAAACTTTTTTGAATAAGTTAATATTAATTGAAGGAAGCATCCAATGTTGAAAAAAAAATTATTTTCATCCGATTCTCCTGAACATTTCAGTATAGATAGCTTTTTTTCCCGATGAAAAACTTCATTCCTAACGTTTTTACGAGGGAATATTCGTTTAAAAGTTTTTTTTTGGAAAATTTAAGGTATGTTTAAATCTACGGTGAGGCCAATTCAAATTTCATAATGGTCTGAAATTTGGTGTGTACATTTCAAAATCTATTGGCTACAAAATCTTCTAACAGAGTTTTGTTCTCTGCCTTAATACAGAAAAAAAATTATGCCCTTACTTGACTGGGTGTCGAAAAATTTTTTTCCCCAATTTTGAAAAATTAGAGGAGGGACAAAGCTACAAATTTCTTTAAATACTTTATTCAGTGCTATTTGTTCTTTTCGAAACACAGCCTCTCAATAATTTCAGAATTTCCAAAGTTTGAGAGGATGTACCTTGAACCAAGCAAATAAGTTTTAAAAATGCTTTAAATAAAAGTTTTAACTCTGTCCCTCCTCTAAATTCCTGCCAAAAAATTAAGAAAACTTTTAATATGCAGTTTTTTTTTTTTTTTTTTTTTTTTTTTTTTTTTTTTTTTTTTTCTTTTTTTAGTATGTTTTTTACCATTTTTTTTTTCAAAAAGAAAATTTAAATTTCTATAATCAATCGCTATCAGCAACATTAAACTCCAACATTAAAGATATAGAAATTAGAACTGAGAATGCACAGATAAGTTTTTAGGTCATTCCGACCACTGGTTTACCACTTCTATTCATTCTCATTTTGAAGTTTGACCCCAAATAACTTTTAAGCCTTTATAGACAGAAAAATGTTAGAAATCAAAAGTTTTTAGATTTAAAAAATGCATATAGATTGTAAATTTCAGGAAAATCGGTTAAATAATAAAAAACATTTTTTGAGATTGGATCCTTCCCAATATTAACAGATGCTGGATTGCTTATATTTATTTATTTATTCTTCATTTATTTATTTATTTATTTTAAATTAAACTAAATTTCAATTAGGATAAGGTGACCATCCGTTCCGAATTTTTCGTGACAGTCCCGATTTTTAGATTTGGCAAAAATTATTTATTCAACCAGTCAGACAGACAACAGAAAAAGGCAGTGACACACCGCCATACAGCCAGAGAGCGCGGAGCATGGGAGCAGGAGGCAATTTTTTTTTTTTTTTTTTTTTTTTTTTTTTTTTTTTTTTTTAATGTCTTTAACTAATAAACCATATGAATTGTTTTTGAAAACATGAAAACAACATTGGTATTTCTTCTTTATATTAAAAATTCTCCTCCTTTATACATCCCTTAAAACCCTTACGGGCAATGTATTTTGAGGGGGGGGGGCAATGTTCACTGGGTCAACTCTGAATTTAAGTCTGGTAGACCTCTTTCTGATACAGTATTTAAGTTCAAGCGGGTTCAAACTAACGATGCATCTGACATTCGATACGCATCCGCATTAAATTTGACATCCGCATCAGCAATTATTAAATGCAAATGTATAAAATTTTAAAAGTTATTAATATGTTGTCTAATGTTTGATTAATTTTTATGATAACATGAATAAGGAAAGGAAATAATAATTTAATATATATATATATATATATATATATATATATATATATATATATATATATATATATATATATATATATATATATATATATATATATATATATATATATATATATATATATATATATATATATATAATCACCACCAATAATCACCTTCCCCCAGGTAGGACTAAGTCCTGTCAGTGGGATCTTTCGAGGAAGATCCCTGGGTTTCAAGGGCCCACGGCGGATACCGCTGGCTGAGCCAGGCCTATCGCGGATGCCGGAGATTATTCCCATCAGTGGCAAGAGCACTCCACTGATGTACTCGTTTAACGACTGAGTCATTCGGAGCTATGCGCAAGGAGAAATCGCTCACATTTCCCTCTCCGGTCCAGGCCTCGAACCCTGGACCTCTCGATTGCTATCACGAGTGCTCGATCGACTGAACTACGGAGCCGCATATATATATATATATATATATATATTATATATATATATATATATATATATATATATATATATATATATATATATATATATATATATATATATATATATATATATATATATATATATATATATATATATTCCTTTATTCCTCTTATTCGCTCTGATGGTTCTGTTGCTAACATTCCAACTCTAAGTCTTCTTGTTCTTGTTCTTTAATTCAACGATGGACGAATCCAGAAATCATCCTATCAAAAGTACCTGTGATTACATTTGATAAAATGCATGGGCTTTTAAATCTATGAATTTTAGGAAGGCAAGTGACCCGGATGGCATTCTCAAAAGTGATACTTTCCCTCATGTTGAATGGGCGCATTATTCCAACCTATTCCGAAGACAGGTAGCCGCTCTGATCCTTCTAACTATCTTCATATAGCTCTCACTTGAAACCCTTCTCAACTCTCATTTCTTAGATCATCTGGAATCCTAATCCCTTCTATCTGACCATCAGTATGGCTTTCGACATTCCAGTTCTACTGGTGATATACTTTCCTATCTCACTGATTTATGGTCTTCTGCCCTTAGGGACCATGGGGAGACTTGTGTGGTTATGCTTGAAATATCTAAGGCATTTGGCCGAGTATGGCATGCGTTACTGCTTTCTAAGATCCCCTCCTCCTCTTTGCTCACGTATGTCTAGCTTTCTTTCTAATCTTTCCATTTCGCTTCATTTATTGACAATAGTCGTGTTCCTAAGGTTTCTGTCTTGTCTCCTACTCTATTCCTACTTTTCATTAATGATCTTCTCAGCTGCTCATCTAACCCTATCCATTCATATGTTGGTGACTGGATCCTCCATTTTTCTACTAATTACAAATTTTTTTTTTTTTTTTTTTTTTTTTTTTTTTTTTTTTTTTTTTTTTTTTTTTGAATCTAGAGTTAGTTGCCTCTCTTCTTGTTTTCATCTTTCCGTTTCCATTCTTGCTGATCTGAATAGAATTTCCTAGTGAGGTCATTTCCACCTTGTGAAATTCAACTCTTTTAAAAGCTAATTTGAAAAAATAGACATCCGCATCCGCGGATATTAAAAATTTCACATCCGATACATCCCTAGTTCAAAGCTTAATCTGATTCCGTCTTTGTTATTATTTATTACTGAGAGTGAAGCTATTTAATAATAATAATAATAATAATAATAATATCTGTTTAATTTTCTCTTCCAATTTTCCAAAGTATTTTTTTGTTCTTCTATTTGCTGACTGGTTTTGTCCGCCAACTTCGGACATCATCAGAGTTTGTATTCTAGAAGATGAATAATTTATTTAAAATGTTAAGAGCAAAGGTAATTAAAATTTTAAATTTTGAAAAAATATTAATAGGAAATATTAGTTTTGAGCTTCACATGAGGGGTTCCGAATTTAAAATGATAGGAGTAAACGCTCTTATGTCCCATCTGTCAATCAATCAGTCACGCAACCAGTAAATATTGACGTACAGTCAGACTCGGGAAGTAAACTGGCACACGAAGGTGACTAACTGAAAGGGCATTAGTCGTCTTCCTCAAGATTTTAAGTCAAAAGTTAAAATAACAAATTTTGAAAAATTAATAGGGATAAACGCTGGTATTCGCTCTGATGGTTCAGTAGCTAATACTCCTTCTGAAAAGGCTAATCTCTTCGGCCTCCTTTTTTTCATCTAATTAAACCCTGCTCAATTCTGGCATCCCTCCTCCTACTCCTTCTCCTCTCAGGTGTCCCATGTCTGTACCTGTAATTACTCATGATCGGGTGCATGGGATCCTGAAATCTATGAACATCAGGAAGGCCAGTGGCCCGGATGGCATTCCCCCTCGTGTTCTGAGGGAGTGTGTTTCCGAGTTTTGCGCCTGTCCTCGTTCAGCTCTCCTCTCTATGCCTTAATACTAATACTTTTCCTCAATGCTGGAAGCGTGCATTTATTCAGCCGATCCCGGAAAAAGGTAGTCGCTCTGACCCTTCTAACTATCGACCTATAGCTCTCACTTGTGTTTTGTCTAAAATTTTTGAAACTCTCCTGAACTCTCATTTCCTGGATCATTTGGAGTCTCATTCTCTTCTCTCTGATCACCAGTATGGCTTTCGACGCTCGAGGTCAACTGGTGACATACTTTCCTATCTTATTGATCTATGGTCTTCTGCCCTTAGGGACTTCTGGGAGTCTTGTGTGGTGGCGCTTGACATATCCAAGGCTTTTGACCGGGTATGGCATGCGTCGCTGCTCTCCAAGCTCTCTTCCTTTGGGTTTCCTCCTTCTCTTTGCTTACTCTTGTCTAGTTTTCTCTCAGATCGTTCCATTTCGGCACTTGCAGATGGAGTGACCTCTTCCTCCTTTTCTGTCAACTGTGGTGTTCCTCAGGGTTCCGTTTTATCTCCAACCTTATTCTTATTTTCATTAACGATCTTCTCAGCTGTACTTCTAACTCTGTTCACTCTTATGCTGATGACTCAACTCTACATTCTTCTACTCACTTCAAATCTGCTCCCTCTTTTGCTTCTAGAGTTGCTTCTCGTCTTCAACTTTCCGATTCTATTCTTGCCGATCTGGATGGAATTTCCCTGTGGGTCATAGCAACCTTGTGAAATTCAACTCTTTAAAAACTCAACTTCTTCACATCTCCCTCTCAAAAACACCTCCTAACTTTCCTATCTTCTTCGATGGCTCCCCCGTCTCGCCTGTAAATAACATTAACATTCTTGGTCTAAACATAAACAACAAACTGTCTTGGAAACCACATATCACAATGGTTGCTAAAGCTGCCTCTAAGAAGCTGGGAATTCTGTTCAGATTGCGAGAATTTTTTTCTTCTGAGCAGTTACTCCAAATATATAAGGGTCTTATTCGTCCTTGTATGGAGTACTGTTCTCACAGTTGGGGGAGGGGCTCCGGCTCTTCCTCTCTTCTGGATAGGGTTGAGTCAAAGCTAAAAGATTAATAAACTGTCCCCTACTTTCAAACTCTCTTGACCCTCTTTCTCTGCGACGTGACGTTGGCGCGCTATCTCTTTTCTACAGGTACTACAATGGCAGGTGCTCGAGGGAATTGGCCTCTCTCATTCCTTCACCGTTGCGTCGTCCTCGTTGCACAAGGGGTGTCCTGCTTTCGCACCGATTTTGTGTGGACGTAGGAAATCCCAGGCTAGCCCCTTGCTGGTACCTCCTTCTTTCCAGCCACCTCTATTCTGTGGAATTCTCTACCATCTTCTATTTTTCCTTCTGTATTTAATCTTCCACTCTTCAAGACTTCCGTCTGCGCCCACCTGAGGGCTGTGCGTTAGGTGTGTGTGTTTGAATGAGTTTTATACCTGTGTGTGTGCCCCCTTCTTGAAGAGGGCTCTGCCCGTGAGTGGTGGCTTTCTGTAAGAAAAATAAATGTCACATCTGTCAGTCAATCAGTCGCTTAACCAATAAATTTTTCAAAATATATAATCTTAATTAACTTTTGGCTTAACATTTTAAAATAAATTATTCATCTTCTAGAATCCAAGCTCTGATTATGTCCGAAGTTGGCAGACGAAACCGGTCAGCAAATAGGAGAACAAAAAATCCTTTGGAAAATGGAAGAGCAAATTCAACTGATATTAAAATAAAGCTTAATATCTAAAATAATAATAATAATAATAATAATAATAATAATAATAATAATAATAATAATAATAATAATAATAATAATAATAATAATAACAATAATAATAATAACAATAATAATAATATTATTATTATTATTATTATTATTATTAATAATAATAATAATAATAATAATAATAATAATAATAATAATAATAATAATAATAATGATAATAACAATAATAATAATAACAATAATAATAATATTATTATTATTATTATTATTATTATTATTATTAATAATAATAATAATAATAATAATAATAATAATAATAATAATAATAATAATAATAATAATAATAATAATAATAATAATAATAATAATAATAATAATAATAATAATAATAATAATAATAATAATAATAATAATAATAATAATGATTTTTCTAAGAGGTCAGGATTCGATCCCCATAATTTAAAAAAATTGATGCTAGAATTTTACGTTAGTATGATTAATTATCCTTTAACATGACAACGTTTGATTTTCCGTTTAAAGTGGCTGATTTTATACTGTTGTTTTTGTTGTTATTGTTGGTGGTACTTCAAACTGGAGGTTGGAAGCATGATAATAATTATAATAATAATAAATGAGAGAAAAGTATGACGTAATAATAAGGCGATTCAATAAATAAATTTAATTTTGAAAAGTGAGTTTTATGTTTTAAAATCTATTCCCACAATATTAAGCTCCGTGATGCAATGGATAATGTGCTGATTCAGTTTAGAAATCTTGATGAGTTGAAAATTTACTTGCTATATGACGATAACAGATTTATGTGTTGAAGGATTTGGGTCTCAGGCCCTTTCTCATTAGATAATGCAACAATCTTTCTGGTTTTTCATCTTCACTCACTTTCTGACATTTGGCAAAAAACGTCAACTCTAACTTTGCTTCTTCCTCTTTCTCTCCTCTAGTACCTTCCGATGGTACAGCTACAGTTTTGCCTTCTTCTAAAGTTGAATTCTTCGCATAAACTTTTGTCTCTAATTCAACTTTAGACGATGCCGGAACTATTCATCTTCCTTCAACCCCTCTGTGGTTCTCAAAACTTGTGCTTCTGAGCTTCCATCCTGCCATAGTAAACTATTTCGTCTCTGTCTTTCTACTTCAACCTTCCCTTCTTGTTGGAAACGTGAGCTCATTCAGCCTGTGCCGAAGAAGGAAGACCCCTCTCAGCCCCTATAACTACCATCCCATTTCTTTAACCTTCGTTCTTTCTAAAGTTTTCGAATCTATCCTTAATAGGAAGATTTGGAAACATATCAATTCTTCAAA